>RJWK010021470.1:0-30638 GCA_004363435.1 Platanista minor
TGAAGAGATTATAGTCGAAAACTTCCCTAACATGGGAAAGGAAATAGTCGATCAAGTCCAGGAAGTAAAGAGAGCCCCATACAGGATAAATCCAAGGAGAAACATGCCAAGACACATATTAATCAAAGTATCAAAAATTAACTACAAAGAAAAAATACTGAAAGCAGCAAGGAAAAGCAACATATAACATACAAGGGAATCCCCATAAGGTTAACAGCTGATCTTTCAGCAGAAACTCTGCAAGCCAGAAGGGAGTGGCAGGACATATTTAAAGTGATGAAAGGGAAAAACCTACAAACAAGATTACCCTACCCAGCAAGGATGTCATTCAGATTCGAGAGAGAAATTAAAACCTTTACAGACAAGCAAAAGCTAAGAGAATTCAGCAATACCAAACCAGCTTTACAACAAATGTTAAAGGAACTTCTCTAGGAAGGAAACACAAGAGAAGGAAAAGCCCTACAATAACAAACCCAAAACAATTAATAAAATGGGAATAGGAACATACATATCGATAATTACTTTAAATGTAAGTGGTTTAAATGCTCCAACCAAAAGACACAGAATGGCTGAATGGATACAAAAACAAGACCCGAATATATGCTGTCCACAAGAGACCCACTTCGGACCTAGGGACACATACAGAGTGAAAGTGAGGGGTTGGAAAAAGATACTCCATGCAACTGGAAGTCAAAAGAAAGCTGGAGTAGCAATTTTTATATCAGACAAAAGAGACTTTAAAATAAAGACTATTACAAGAGACAAAGAAGAACACTACATAATGATCAAGGGATCAATCCAAGAAGAAGATATAACAATTGTAAATATTTATGCACCCAACACAGGAGCACCTCAGTATATAAGGCAAACGCTAAGAGCCATAAAAGGGGAAATCGACAGTAACACAATAATAGTAGGGGACTTTAACACCCCACTTTCACCAATGGACAGATCATCCAAATGAAAATAAATAAGGAAACACAATCTTTAAATGATACATTAAACAAGATGGACTTAATTGATATTTATAGGACATTCCATCCAAAAACAACAGAACACTTTCTTCTCAAGTGCTCATGGAAAATTCTCCAGGATAGATCATATCTCAGGTCACAAATCAAGCCTTGATAAATTTAAGAAAATTGAAATCACATCAAGTATCTTTTCCGACCACAACGCTATGAGACTAGATATCAATTACAGGGAAAAAAAATCTTTAAAAAATACAAACACATGTAGGCTAAACAATAAACGACTAAATAACCAAGAGATCACTAAAGAAATCAAAGAGGAAATCAGAAAATACCTAGAAACAAATGACAATGAAAACATGATGAGCCAAAACCTATGGGATGCAGCAAAAGCAGTTCTAAGAGGGACGTTTGTAGCAGTACAAGCCTACCTCAAGAAACAAGAAACTTCTCTAATAAACAACCTAACCTTGCACCTAAAGCAATTAGAGAAAGAAGAACAAAAATACCCCAAAGTTAGCAGAAGACATCATAAAGATCAGATCAGAAATAAATGAAAAAGAAATGAAGGAAATGATAGCAAAGATCAATTAAACTAAAAGCTGGCTCCCTGAGAAGAAAAACGAAATCAATAAACCATTAGCCAGACTCATCAAGAAAAAAAGGGAGAAGACTCAAGTCAATAGAATTAGAAATGAAAAAGGAGAAGTGACAACTGACACTGCAGAAATACAAAGGATCATGAGAGATTACTACAAGCAACTCTATGCCAATAAAATGGACAACCTGGAAGAAATGGACAAGTTCTTAGAAAGTACAACATTCCGAAACTGAACCAGGAAGAAATAGAAAATATAAGCAGACCAATCACAAGCACTGAAATTGAAACTCTGATTAAAAATCTTCCAAGAAACAAAAGGCAGGGACAAGATGGATTCACAGGCAAATTCTATCTAACATTTAGAGAAGAGCTAACGCCTATCCTTCGCAAAATCTTCCAAAATATAGCAGAGGGAGGAACACTCCCAAACTCATTCTACAAGGCCACCATCACCCTGATGCCAAAACCAAACAAAGATGTTAGAAAAAAAAGAAAAATACAGGCCAATATCACTGATGAACATAGATGTAAAAATCCTCAACAAAATACTAGCAAACAGAATCCAAGAGCACATTAAAAGGATCATACACCATGATCAAGTGGGGTTTATCTCAGGAATGCAAGGAATCTTCGAAATATGCAAATCGACCAATATGATGCCCCATATTAACAAACTGAAGGATAAAAACCATATGATAATCTCAACAGATGCAGAAAAAGCTTTCAACAAAATTCAACACCAATCTATGATAAAAATTCTCCAGAAAGTAAGTATAGAGGGAACTTACCTCAACATAATAGAGGCCATATATTACAAACCCACAGGCAACATCATTCTCAATGGTGAAAAGCTGAAACCATTTCCACTAAGACGAGGAACAAGACAAGGCTGCCCACTCTCACCACTATTATTCCACAGCAATCAGAGAAGAAAAAGAAATAAAAGGAATCCAAATCAGAAAAGAAGACATAAAACTTGTCACTGTTTGCAGATGACATGATGCTATACATAGAGAATCCTAAAGATGCTACCAGAAAACTACTAGAGCTAATCAATGAATTTGGTAAAGTAGCAGGATACAAAATGAATGCACAGAAATCTCCTGCATCCCTATACACTAATGATGAAAAATCTGAAAGAGAAATTAAGGAAACACTCCCATTTACCACTGCAACAAAAATAATAAAATACCTAGGAATAAACCTACCTAAGGAGACAAAAGACCTGTATGCAGAAAACTATAAGACACTGATGAAAGAAATTATAGATGACAGAAACAGATGGAGAGATGTACCATGTTCTTGGATTGGAAGAATCAACATTGTGAAAATGACTATACTTCCCAAAGCAATCTGCAGTTTCAATGCAATCCCTATCAAACTACCAATGGCATTTTTCACAGAACTAGAGCAAAAAATCTCATAATTTGTATGGAAACACAAAAGAGCCCGAATAACCAAAGCAATCTTGAGAAAGAACAATGAAGCTGGAGGGGCTTCCCTGGTGGCGCAGTGGTTGAGAATCTGCCTGCCAATGCAGGGGACACGGGTGCGAGCCCTGGCCTGGGAAGATCCCACATGCTGCGGAGCAATTAGGCCCGTGAGCCACAACTACTGAGCCTGCGCATCTGGAGCCTGTGCTCCGCAACGAGAGGCCGTGATAGTGAGAGGTCCGCACACCGCAATGAAGAGTGTCCCCCGCTAGCCGCAACTAGAGAAAGCCCTCGCACAGAAACGAAGACCCAACACAGCCAAAAATATAAATAAATAATAAATAAATAAAAATAAAAGAAAAATGAAGCTGGAGGAATCAGGCTCCCTGACTTCAGACTATACTATAGTAATCAAGACAGTATGGTACTGGCACAAAAACAGAAATATAGATCAATGGAACAGGATAGAAAGCTCAGAGATAAACGCACACACATACGGTCACCTTATCTTTGATAAAGGAGGCAGGAATATACAATGAAGAAAAGACAGCTTCCTCAGTAAGTGGTGCTGGGAAAACCGGACAGCTACATGTAAAAGAATGAAATTAGAGCATTCCCTAACACCATACACAAAAGTAAACTTAAAATGGATTACAGACCGAAATGTAAGGCCAGACACTATAAAACTCTTAGAGGAAAACATAAGCAGGGCACTCTATGACATAAATCACAGCAAGATCCTTTTTGACCCACCTCCTAGAGAAATGGAAATGAAAACAAAAATAAACGAACGGGACCTAATGAAACTTGAAAGCTTTTGCACAGCAAAGGAAACCATAAACAAGACGAAAAGACAGCCCTCAGCATGGGAGAAAATATTTGCAAATGAAGCAACTGACAAAGGATTAATCTCCAAAATATGCAAGCAATTCATGCAGCTCAAAAAAACAAACCCAATCCAAAAATGGGCAGAAGACCTAAATAGACATTTCTCCAAAGAAGATATACAGACTGCCAACCAACACATGAAAGGATGCTCAACATCACTAATCATTAGAGAAATGCAAATCAAAACTACAATGAGGTATCACCTCACACCAGTCAGAATGGCCATCATCAAAAAATCTACAAACAATAAATGCTGGAGAGGGTGTGGAGAAAAGGGAACCCTCTTGCACTGTTGGTGGGAATGTAAACTGATACAGCCACTACGGAGAACAGTATGGAGGTTCCTTAAAAAACTAAAAATAGAACTACCATATGACCCAGCAATCCCAGGACATGGAAGCAACCTAAGTGTCCATCAACAGATGAACGGATAAAGAAGAAGTGGCACATATATACAATGGAATATTACTCAGCCATAAAAAGAAACGAAACTGAGTTATTTGTAATGGGGTGGATGGACTTAGAGACTGTCATACAGTGTGAAATAAGTCAGAAAGAGAAAAACAAATACCGTATGCTAACACATATACATGGAATCTAAAAGAAACAAAAAACCAAAAAACAAAGTGGTTCTGAAGAACCCAGAGGCAGGACAGGAATAAAGACGCAGACGTAGAGAATGGATTTGAGGACATGGGGAGGGGGAAGGGTAAGCTGAGACGAAATGAGAGAGTGACACTGACATATATACACTACCAAACGTAAAATAGCTAGCTAGTGGGAAGCAGCCGCATAGCACAGGGAGATCAGCTCGGTGCTCTGTGACCACCTAGAGGGGTGGGATAGGGAGGCTGGGAGGAAGACGCGAGAGGGCGGGGCTATGGGGATATATGTATACGTATAGCTGATTCACTTTGTTATACAGCAGCAACTATCACAACAATGAAAAGCAATTATACTCCAAAAAAGATGTTTAAAAAAATTGAAAAAAAGAAGCCTACTCAACATAATCTGTTGAGAATTTGGTTTTCTTCTAATAGCTTAAGACAAAACAAAAAAAGTGGGCTTCCCTGGTGGCGCAGCGGTTGGGAGTCTGCCTGCCAATGCGGGGGACGCGGGTTCGTGCCCCGGTCCGGGAAGATCCCACGTGCCGCGGAGCGGCTGGGCCCGTGAGCCATGGCCGCTGGGCCTGCGTGTCCGGAGCCTGTGCTCCGCAACGGGAGAGGCCACAGCAGTGAGAGGCCCGCGTACCGCAAAAAAAAAAAAAAAAAAAAAAGTTTTTTAGTACTGTCACCTTCTAGTACTAGCTTTCAGGCAAATAAATAGATTTCTCTTCTTCTACTATGGGTAGTGGGCCCACTCTGGGCCCAATTTACATGCATGGTTTCATAAGAAATAAAAAAGGGTTTCTTTTCAGCTGATTTATGTCAGCAGTAGAGGTGAGAGATTCCTTTGACCGTCAGGCATGCAGCAGGTCTGGTGCCAGGAGAGGTTTCCTCCCTAGGCTTGTGCAAAATTATGGCTCCAGTTAAAGCCAATGCTCAGCTCTGAAGTAGAATAAGATTTGTATTCACATAAGATGCATTGCATTTGAAGAGCAAAGTCACAAGTGAAAGCAACTCCGCTGGAAGGACATGACGCTTTCCAGGCCAGAGCAGTTGGTCCCAGGGCCCTCTGGGAAGGGAGGCTCCGGGGCCTGAGTTCTACTGCCTTGACGAACATTTGCAAGCAAATTTTAATTTCTGAGAATGGAGTGAATTCCAAACTGAAACAGAGCATGAAGCCTGGTGTGAGGGGAGGAAACACCCAGGCAGGCCTGAGAAGGTCTTGGATCTGCGCAAAGCAGCTGAACGAGACTGGGAGAAGCCACTTCACCTGTCCTCACTTTCTCATCTGTAAAATGAAGGACAGAATAAATGAGGTCTAAGGTTTCTACTGGTTTTGAAACTGCTGCCCACTTTGGATCATAGGGAATGTTTGGGGGAAACATAAAGCAGAAAGCTGAGCTAAAGAAGGGGCTGCGTCTGATCCAGGGTGAGGGGGTCATGGCGGGGAGCTGGGTTGCACAGACATCTGTGGCTCTTGCCTGTCTGGTGTCCACTGGCCTCTTTTCCTTTTGAGGGCCATTCGCTCCCTTCTCTTGGTCTAGATGGATCTAGGGAGGCTGACTTCAGCAGCTCTGTTTCTGTCCCCAGCACCGTGGTCAAGGCCTGGCCGACACTACTCCGTTCTGGGACTTCTGTTAGAACTTTGGGGAAAGAAGCCTTGTTTTCTCTGCTGAGCTGTGCGAGCATAAAGCTCAGGTTCCTGCTAAGGGTCGCTGCAGAGCAAAGTCCAACTGGAGGAGAGGGCTAACTCAGAGGAAGTCAGAGGTCACGCAAGCACACTACTATATATAAAATAGGTAACTAGTAAGGACCTACTGTATAGCCCAGGGAATTCTACTTGATACTCTGTAATGGCCTACATGGGAAAAGAATCTAAAAAGGAGTGGACATATGTATAACTGATTCACTTTGCTGTACACCTGAAACTAATACAACATTGTAAATCCACTACACTCCGATAGAAATTATAAAATTAAAAAAAGAGGTCGTGGTGCAGTGGTGAGAGAGACAGAGACTGACGAGATGACTGGGGCACTCGGAGCCCCCCGTCCCTGGAGCTGCGACAGCCTCTCGTCTCTTGAGTCACATAAGCCATGACTTCCTTTCCCTTTTGCGCTTTGGCCAGTTTGCGTGGAGCCGCACAAAGCCCGCGCGGAAGGCAGACCCACCTCGGTGTTATTTCCGTACCACCACACGTAAGTGAGCGTGCCCACTTGGCTGGGCCACAACACAGCAGTCGCGTTGACCTCTTTGTTCTTCGTGGTGACGAAGGGAAGAGACAGGTGTACATGCTCCAGGGGACCTGAGGCACAAGAGGAGAGAGGAGGCGTGGAGAGGCAAGCGCTCTCTCTGCTTCACCTGCCTTCCCTGATATGAAGAGAATGCGCACTCCTTCTGGAAGCCTCCCAACCATCAGTCGGGTTCCCTGAAGGAAACGCTCGGGTGCTGTCCCTACTCTGGGGAAAAGGATATATTGTGAACAGTTGTGTCTCAACATTTTCCAGTTACCAATCTTTCTTCCAGGCCTAAAACCTGAGTCATTTATGTGTAAAAGTTTAAAAACTTACAAGTAATTGAAGAAGCCCTTAAAGGAACAGGCATAATATGAGATTTCACAGGGAGATGCAAAGTGTTTCCAAGAAGTTATATTCTTGGTGGTAAACCAGGATTGTGAAAACCTCTGAGAATCCATGTGGCATGGGGGTTAGGGGCTGGTGGTGGTGCTTATACAAATCCCCAAACCACTCTACATGTAATTATTCTTTATTCTTTACTGGATTTTAAATGTGTGTGTGAGTGTATGTAAACGTGCATGTTTGTATGTAACTGTGAGTGTGTGTTTGTGTGAGTGTATGTGAAGCCACCCGGTTAGGTAAGCGTGGTGTTGAGTTGAGCTTGTCCACGACAAAGGCAGGGGTGAGGGGGCAGAGAGAGCCCGGTGGTCCTCAGGTTCTCAGGATGCGCTCAGCTGAAAAAGAGGATGATTCTACCTATGGAGGCCCATTAGACCAGATACCTTAATCAGATGTACAAACCCGCAAAGATATAAATATCCTCTCCCTAGAGACCTACCCTATGACCCCTGACCTTCTCTTTGAGTTACGTTTACCAGACAAAATGCATTTTCTTTTGAGGTGAACATGACAAAAATCCATCATCCCTATCTTTATCCCACGAGGTGGGGAAGGATGTGGTACCTCCGGCCTTTGCACCTGGTTTAGTTACTTCCTCCTCTTCTGCTTGACCGTTTAATGTGTCTCGTAGGGTACTGTCTTTGGCCTTTCTCTCCCTCCATCTACTCTTCTGCTGAGTAATACCATCCACACCCTGACCTTAAACTGTGAACTATATGCTTAGGGCTCCAAAACCACCTTCTGACTCCAGACTCAATTAGCAGCCAAAGGTTCCCTAGAAATCCACCATTTTCCCCCAATCTGTACTCTCCAATCTTGATGAATGACCAATGTTTATCCACGGGAACAACCCAGAAGCAGACAGTCAATCCCAATTCCTTATTTCTTTGCCATCCATATCCATTGAGGAAACCATTGATTTGGTTTCATAAATTCTCTCTCAGGTAGAGCTCTTCTCACCCTGCTCTGGTTCATACACTAAACACCTGTCTCACGCGGACTGGTACAAACTCTCCTACAGGTTTTCCAGCCTCTAACCTTTCCCCACTCTAATCCGTCCTCCTGCTCTATGCGTTCAACGCTTGCCTCCCTCCATAATACATGAGTTGGACCAAGTGCCAGGTGGCCCCATCACTTAGAATAAAATATATGCTCCAGGGCGGGCGAGGGCAGAGCAAGTACAAAGACCCTGAAGAGGAGGTGGCTCTCCATGTTTAAAGAATAGCAAGAGATAGAGAAACAAATGGAGAAAAAGAGTGGAAGCAGATGCGATCTCAGGGGTATTCAGGACATGGAGCATATTGGGCCTTGTTGGCCCTGAAATATGTATATGTGTGTTTGCATAAGTTCATTCTGTATAATGTGTGTATATATTATATATATATATATATATATTATATATACATTCATACAACGTATAGCAATGACTATGTCTCTCCTCCGCCTTTAAATTGTGAGAGTGATTTTTCTAGAAAGCCATGCTACTCACTTGATCAAGATGAAAATTCCCATTACCTAATTATAATAATAATGAGAGTTAACATGTACAGATCTAAAATTTGTGATACAGAGAACACAGGCTGCAAACTTTTGGAGGGCGAGAGTCCTTCATATTTATCTTTATGTGTAAGGATGTGCACAGTTCTTGAGACGTAGCAGGTACTGGAACATTGGCTGTGTAAGTGAACAGAAACATATACTTTCCTATTTCTGCTTCTGTCCATGTTTTCTTTCTTTCTAGATTAGAGGCTTGGTGACCAGCAAGCAGGGTAGAATCGATTTTCTGGTTTATAAGCCATAGGATAAGAAGTAATTGATCATAAGTCAGAATGGTTCAATGAGATAATAAAAGGGCATCGTTTACGGACCAGTGACCGTGTGCCACATATTCTGTGAATGACTTCTTATTCTCATTTAATCTTCACAACAACCTTATGAAGTAGGCACTGCCGTTAGCTCCATGCAGAGATGAACAGAGGAAGGTGACCTTCCTCAATTCCAGGGTGTGAACCAAAGCAGTTCAAGTTCAGAGCCCGGGCCAGCTGACAAATGCTCGGGAAGACCCATGTTAAGAAAACAGCTATTAAGAGTCACTACTTCCTGATGACTTAGACATGTTGCAGGCATTGGGCAATGCTCGTTACACAGGCTCTTGTTTACTGCGTGGCTCTTGCTGTCCCCCCCATCACATGATGTGCTCCAACAGGTTCCCTGTCCCACCCGAGGACTTTGCTTACACACCTTTCTTATGGCACCTGTCATCTCCAAATCTCAGTTCCAGGGCCCCCTCCTCTGTGACACTCCTCCTGACTCCCCAGTTAGAGTTACACGGATCAGCTAGGATGCAAGAACTAGATAAGCTCTGGGAGACATGCCAGTTCCATCCTAAAAGGGTTCATCGTGGTCTCTCACATACGAGCACCCCCCAATTTTTCTTTTAAAAGTCCAAAGGTCAAAGGATGATGCCTGTGTGTCCTGTTAATGACAAAAGTTGAGTCTTGTTCCTGAAGTATGGCCACTCCTTCACTCGGTAGCTTTGGAGTGCTATTATGTGTTGGGCATGATTCTCGGTGCTGGGACACCTGGCCCTTGGTGGAGCTTATGTATCATTAAGAGAGGCAGTGCCTGCAAGGAGAGGGGGTGGGTGAGAGCCTGCTATTTTTGATAGGGTGGTCAAGCGAAGTCTCTTGGAAGCAAGGACATTTGAGCAGCGACCTGAATAACGTGCAGAAGTGCACCGTGTATCTACTGGGGAAGCTCCAGGGTGAGTGTGCGGCAAAGACCCTGAGGAGGAGGTGCCTTGTCAGGTGCCAGGATGGTAGGGAATAGCAGCAGTAAAGAGATGCAGGGAAGGAGCCGAAGCCAATGAGATCTAGCAGGTATGCAGGACACTCAGCAGGTCACTT
The DNA here is from genome assembly GCA_004363435.1 of Platanista minor. Taxonomy (NCBI): domain Eukaryota; kingdom Metazoa; phylum Chordata; class Mammalia; order Artiodactyla; family Platanistidae; genus Platanista; species Platanista minor. Next base: position 10,041 of record RJWK010021470.1, read on the forward strand.
TAGGCCCTGAAGAATGTCCGTGTGTGTTTATGTAAGTTCCTTCTTGCATATGCATATATATCATCCATTCATACAAATGGGTGGAATTTCGCTTTCAGATTGCCAAGTCCTCTTGGGCTCATTTGCTTTTTATGTGTCCAATATACCTGGTTCCTGTTGCCCCAAAGCCTATCTTTCAAGCCTGGCTTTTCTGCACAGAGGGTGTGATCTGCCCTAATAGAGCCTTCGAAGTGAAACTCCAGCCCCTGGAGGCCCCTAGCTGGCTGGCCGCACTCAGCTGAGAGTGGAACAAGCTGGCACGTACTGCTTCTTCTGACAGGTGCCTTTAATGAGCAAAACGGACAGCAGGTGGCGCTGCATTACTCTTTATGAATCTTCACAAGGCAGCTGAGAGAAGGGGAGAAATTACTCGTGTGAATTGTTTCCCCTCTTGCTTGGTCTTCCTGCGCTGCAGGGAACAAGTGCTGTTTGTGTGACTGAACACTGTGTGTGTGTGTGTGTGTGTGTGTCTGTGTGTGTCTCTGTGAGAGCTGATCAGTGACTTGCCTCTGGCATTTGTTCTGAAGACCTCCTCTGACCATCTAATTAAATATTGTGCATGTATCATATTGCTGTTTGTCTGAAAGGTTAAAAAACATCTACCAGAAGAAATAAAAGAAATTCAAAGTGTGAAGATGAGATCCTACAACAGAGTCCCTCAAACTTCAGTGGGCATGAGAATCACACTCATCTGTTCACACTCAGATTATGATGTCACACTGCCAGAAATTCTAATACAATAGGTCTGGAAAGGGGCCCAGGACACTATATTTTTACCATGTTAATTCTGGGGCAGGTGGCTCATTAACCACATTTTACAAAACCCAGGTCTGACATTCACTGGCCAATATAATCATTGTGTGAATAGTTACAAAGCTACACAGGTTTTCAAGACACTGATCACTTTGCCCTAAGACGGGGACAGAAAGACATCTGCAAAGGGCTCCTATTTAACGGGGTAGTTGAGAAGAGAGGTTCGGGAAGTTATCGGAAAAATCCACCTCATCTTTTTTATCACCTCCTATTCTGCAAGTTTGCACAATCTTCAGTGATTTTTTTTTTTTTTCTTTTTCCTGCAAGACTGGCTGAGATAGGGCAGATTTCTGAGCAGAAATCTGCATGTCCTTTAAATTCTCTGCTCCATCCAGCTGAAGGCAACCCTGGCTGCACCCTGTGTCTAATTAGTTTGCAAACTAGCAGAGCACAGTGAATACATTCCTCAAGGAATTCTCAACTGTCAGGCTACAACAGATTACTCAGCTGCCCCGAGAGAGCCTCCCCATCCTGGAAACATTACAGCAGGAACATCATCTCCATTTGCTTCTGATGACCTTTGCAAACCAGTATTTAAGAGCCTCTGATTTAGAATCAAAGCACCTTTTTGAACTGGAAAGTGGAGGAAGTATGTGTTCAAGACAGGCCATGGGGTTTTCTGGAAGAGCCCTGGGTAGGGGGAGGGGGGTTGGATGAGAGGGGCAGAGGGCAGGCTTTGGTAAACTGAGCTGAGTTGCTGCTCAGAACCCACTGAATACAAGTGCACAGGCTGCATCGTGATGATGGAAAATCAAGCTTGGCCAGTTGACAGGGCACAGCATGAGTTGCTTGATAGAACCCTCGAGAAACAAGACACGCATTCCTCACATGATGGAGGAGGAAAACTAGTTTCAGAAAAATGCAGTAACTCAGCTAGGAGTTCAGGCCAGCATCTGGACCTAACAACTCCCAACTCAGTCCAGTGCTCGTTTTTGTTTTTCCTACAAAGCCATATATCCCGTCACTATCCTGCCACCATGGCACTAAAAATAGCCATGTTACTCTCCGTATTGGAGAGCAGGGGGAATGTAAGTCAGTTATGATTCTACCGTGACTTCCTCTTAGTGTGAAATAGTGTCAAATCATAGTACTTCTCTAATCCTTGCTTTTCCCATATGAAAGGAAGGCCATATGTTGCCCATCATGGTAGAGGTGTGAGAATAAGCTCAGAGGTTCATATGCACAGTAAAGCACGACGGGCCCTTCAGGAGAGAAGCCCTAGCAAACATGTCAGAACCTGCTGGCACTGCTCATGCCAAGGCCTTTATATGTATGTGAATTAACGAAAACTTTAAAAATAATCCTGCTTTCGTACAGTTAGTATAAAAAGCTAATTCTTGTCCCCAAGACCAGGCTTAGAAAGGGGTCCCATGATACGAGGCCTGCTTACCCAACCGCTTAACCCAAGATGAGTCAGACAAAATTAAAATCAGAACACAAAACTCTCTATTACAAATCACCTGCTACTGAGGTTAAGGTCAAATCACTTAAGACGTTCAATCAGGCTAACGAGATGAAAAAAATTGCAAGTGGACCAAACAGCTCATTTCTTTCAGAAGTCATGGCTTCAGTTACCCTTCATCTGAAGCAGAGGCAAACTCTGTGCTGTTTTCCTTCCCAGGATTCAGTAAGCCCACGAGAGAACCAGGACAGGCAAGTTTCCCTCATGGGATATGATTATATGTAAGCTAAAGAAGAGTCCACAGGGCAACCAGGATGGGGAGCTATGGATGACTCTATGGGAAACCCTGAGAAATTGAGACGAAAAGCTGCTGCTGCATTTTAAATCAGTATTGACACATGCTTAGAGTCCAGGGATGTTTAATACCTATATGGGATATGGAATATAATAACTGTAATTCTTCAGGAGAGTAGATCGTTAACAAAAATCCGCCTTATGGAATCAGCTGTGCAGAATGATAAGCTGCCAAGGAGGCAGCCATTCTCAGCAAATGTACTGCCATTTATTTTTGTTACTAATAACCAAGGTTTGTGATGTAGTTTTTAAATAGTTTAGGATGAGTCTTAGGATATTATCACCTTTGTCCTTATAGACACTGATACATAGGGCAGGATTATCTTTTAGTAAGAGGCAACTCCGGGAAGTCTATCTAGGACAGCTGAAAAGCGGCAATCAGCCGGAAGAGAGCCTGGGAAATGCGTCTGGAACCTATATAGTTGTACAGCCAGTACACTGCCTCTAACCTAAATGTTCACATTCCTTTGGGATGATGTGCAAAGATGTGGAGGTGAATCAGGGCTGGTGGAGACTTGGATCCTCTAACCCCAAGCCAGCACAGGCACTGATAATAACCTAGTGGCCAAGCGCTGGCATTCTGGAGTCAGGGAGACCTGAGTCTGAAGCCTGGCTCTGCCAGACGGTAGGTCTGCAACTTCAAATGGGTGACTTAAGCTTTCTGAACCTCACTGTTCTTTTTAAGGTAGTGTTTCTAACAGTGCCTGCTTCATAGGGTTGTTTTGAAAAGGAAGATCATATACATAAAGAACACGTTTAGCACAAAGCCTGGCACACAGTAAGAGCTTAACAAACATTAGCTGAAAAGGGGGATGTGGAGTTGGCATAGTGGGAATCTTACAGAACTCTGTGTAAACTCAAAGAAGGATGCGTGTGTTTCTTTGAAGCACTTGGGTCCTAAGTGTACAGGAGATAAGGATCAAGAGTGACTGACATGGGGCTTCACTGGTGGCTCACTGGTTGAGAGTCCGCCTGCCGATACAGGGAACGTGGGTTCGTGCCCCGGTCCGGGAAGATCCCACACGCCGTGGAGCGGCTGGGCCCGCGAGCCATGGCCGCTGAGCCTGCGCGTCCGGAGCCTGTGCTCCGCAACGGGAGAGGCCACAGCCGTGAGAGGCCCGCGTACCCCAAAAAAAAAAAAAAAAAGAATGACTGACAGGGCAGGAAACCTCAGTAAGGACCAATCTCTTAGGGACCCCTAAATAGTCTTACCCACCCACTGGATCACAGCAGCTTAACAAAAGAGATGCTACTTGGTACCTTCTGTGCTCAGTTTGGTTCAATGCACAAAAGTCGGGTGAGAGGCATGGAATACTGCCTAGCCTTAGTACTCCTGGCCTAGAACTTGGAATCTGAACGTCACCATTCATATAAAGGGGCTAACTTTCATGTAAAAGTACGCCATTTATCCAGCAATCTAAGCAAGTCCTATGCCTGTCTGAGGACACCCATACACCAAGCATAAGAGGCATTCATGGCAAACATTTTTACCAAACACAGCTTAGGAGGTACCATTGTCTCATAAGGACACCTTTGAACTCCTCAATGGGGGAAAAGCTTTAACACAGAGTCAGTGCAAGAGAACAATCTGAAGCAAACCAGAGTCCAGATCACTCAAAACTAAATCCTGGTTTCTTCTTGCTTTCTCCCCACTTGGTTCCCTCACTCTCTTTTCCCCTCCTGCTAAAAGGTAGCTAGTGAGCTTCTTCTAGATAAGGAATTTTGGATTTTATCTTTAAAAGGACACAGTATCTAAAATATGTCATAAACCAACAACAGTAATAACATACAAGTTACATGTAAGTACAGGACGGCGCTGTCAGACCCCAGACTGTTGTCCACCTGCACGGTCACTCGGAAAATGCCCACATTGTGATAGACGTGTTTGATCCCATCTTCCATGGAGCTGAGGTTGACATAAGACACTGCGATGCCATCCCCGAAGTCCACTTGGATGAATGTCCTCTGGACGTCACCCTGAAAGACAACATCAGAGGAAGGGGAGTCGGAGGTGCTTGGCTGCTGCTTCTCCAGGGGCTGGGGCTTGTCTGAGCCCCGGGCTCAAAAGGCAGCCCTGGTTCCCTCCTATAGCTGGGAGCATCTGTCTGTGTGACAGGATCCCTGTGACATTCCTTGGCAGATAGGAGTTTACTAAGATGGATGCTCTCCAAATCTGAAGGGCACCAGCTCCCAAAAGTTTCAAGATTTGGAAAATTAAGTGTTTGATTATCAGCTCCAATTTGATATTCAGTTTCTCTGAAGGCTTTGTTTACAGTCTGATCATCCACATGAATAAAAGACTTACTGCATACACAGTTTAAAAAATTCAGCCTCCCTGACATAATCAAGGACCACTTCCCGTGTGTTCTGGACCCCCAAATCCCCTTCATTATATCTGGTTCCCTAACTGTGTTGGAGGAAGGACAGGAGACACCTTGCCTTACATATGATATGACATTGGACTCAGCCCTATCATTGTTTAAGATAATGATGGTTATTTTGTTTACATTTCAGCATTTTGTACTATCAAAATGATCTCATTTTATTCTTCACAGAATCTCAGTCTAGAGAAAAGTGGGCAATGTTCGTTCATTTTACAGATGAGGAAGCTGAAGTGAAGAGAGCTTTAACCATTTGCTTAGGGTTACCACAGCTAGTTAGCAGCAGTCTTGGGATTTGAACCCATCCCTCTGGACTTGGGTTTCATTCATTATAGGTGGGTAAAGCATTGACAGTTCCTCCCAGCTCTAATCCTGTTGTCCTATTAACCGGCTGGGCTGGATGACTTCATGCAAGTCATTCAGTCTCCTTTGGTCTCAGTTACCTAATCTGTGAAATGGGCATATTAATATCTTACCATTTTAACTCAAAGGTTGTTATAGAAGACATGTGAGTAATCAGTAATCTGTAAAATTCAATAACAAAATGAATGACTGTAAAAACAATGCAGCTGTAAAAGACTTGCTATATCCCTTTTAAATCTTGACTGGAATCATAGGACTCTAAATTTCCCACTAGTAAGCAGGAGAAGATAAAGTATGCTTTATAAAATCCCAAACCTGTGGAAAAAAAAAAAATAGCCTGTGGAATTAGTTGAGATTCTTTTTTTTTTGTTTTTTGCGGTACGCGGGCCTCTCGCTGTTGTGGCCTCTCCCGTTGCGGAGCACAGGCTCCGGACGCGCAGGCTCAGCGGCCATGGCTCCCGGGCCCAGCCGCTCCGCGGCATGTGGGATCTTCCCGGATCGGGGTGCGAACCCGTGTCCCCTGCATCGGCAGGCGGACTCCCAACCACTGCGCCACCAGGGAAGCCTCTAGTTGAGATTCTTAAGGAATAAAGTTTCTTAGAAAAACTGACAAAACCCAGCCTCCCTCACAGACAGCCCATCCTTTAACAAGTTTTTTTTCTTGTTTTGTTAGCTTTTCCCATTTTGGGGGTGGGGAAGAAAACCAAAAAAAACTTTGAAATAGAAATGTATTTTCAATTAAGTAAGGTTCATATGGTATCATAGTTTTTGAAAAGGGCAAGTTTAAAATGCTGACATTTAAAAGATTAATTCATAGGGAAAGGAAAAGCAATTCAAATCCTATGAATCTATGTGACCTGCTCTTCTGATCTGTGCCCAGCCAAGCATTGTGTGAGGGGGTACGCAGCAGCTAACTCTCAGTAAGGACTTGGGCAAAAATGGGAAGAAGAGACTCCGTTCAAAATTATGAAACAAATATCCACAAGCCCAGACACTGCGCAATTACCTGAATTCCCTTTATTAATAAATATAAACGTCAGCCATTCTTGCTGACTTGTCCTTCATTTGGACAACCAAATTGGACTGATCAATTTCTCATTCTGTTTTTGGTCAGTTTCCTCCCATGTTTTCTGTATTTTCAACAGAGTTGCTGCCAGCCCATCCTGGGTTTGGGCATGGAGGAAGAACCCACCTTAAAATCTACTCACGTCATTTGGGACAAGTGTCTCAGGGAAATACTGGGAATAGCTAGGCTTAATTAACCAGGTTACCTATGGAATGAAACAAGCAACATAGTTTCTGAGAAAGAGGTTGAGAGACAGAGATGAGAGACAGACAGAGAGGGAAAGAGAGGTATAGGCTTCTTTGTGGAGACAGAGTGGACATCAGGTAGGGTCACCATCTGCAAGAAGAAAGAAGGGAGATTAGCCTCTCTCTCAGCTGATTCTACTTCGGCCTCCGCAGAGAGAGAGCAGCTACCCCCGTGACTGGGGAAAGTACAGCTTTGGCTGCCACTTGCTTGAGTCTACCTTGCCTTGCTCTTTCTGTCTGGTATTCACCACTCTCCTTGTGTGGCCCTGGACTTAGACCTCTTGTCAGTTACTTGAAACTCTTCCCAAGTTCTGTCTGAATGTCCGCTGTCTGTTGGCCTGATAGCATTCCTAATTCTCCACGGTGGGCAACGTTCTCTGTGAACATCACAGGTGAAAGGAGGGAGCCTCACGGCATTTGGACTAGTGCATCATCAGTAGGGCTGCCAATAGAGTGGAGGAGCCAGGCTTTTAGAATATTAGGTCAGGTACAGGCACGGAGATATATATATACAGATATATGTATATTAGGTTTACCACACATCTGAGAGCTCCAGTGGGTAAAGACATGGAATCAATCCCCCAATCAAATGTGAGATCCCCAAGGCCTCCTGATGTGGGCGCAGGCCTCTGGGCTTGGTGTTCTGCACAGGAGAAGAGAGCATCCAGAGGCCAAGTCTGACAGCTGAAGGCGGCAGATTCACCCCTGCTCGTTGTAGCTTTGCCCACTCAAGTGGAACACACTGGATCTCGTGCCTTTGCCGTCAGGGGCTCTCAGGTGCTTGAAAAACCTAACACAGTTGTAGCTGCATCACTTTGGGGCTCACCTATCACTAACCTCTGACTTCCTTGGGCTGCAATTACCATCTCAGGCAGGGATACCAACTCCTTTTACAGAATAAGAAACAGGACAAAGGGAAGAATTCCTAAGTCCTAGGTCACCATTTGATTAGGTATGCCTGCCCCACTTTAATGGGGTCATTCTTTCTTTCTTCTGGTCATTCATTAATTTGACCAATGACAGATATTTATTAGGTGTCTATCTTGTGTCAGGTACTAAATGGAGAAAATGCTGTTAAGTAAATTATAACCAACCAAACAAAACAGATGTGGTCTGGGATTTCTTGAGCAAAAAAACTACTGGTGAGACAGATGGACTTTAATAATCACAAAAATAAACAAAAAGCTATTCTAGGGGATGACGTCAGAGGTCCATGGCATTGTAAGCTTGTACAGCAGGGAGAAGTAGAGAGCTGAAAATCCAACCCGATTGAGAACTTCAAGAAAGGCTTCAAGGGGCTTCCCTGGTGGCGCAGTGGCTAAGAATCCACCTGCCAATGCGGGGGACGTGGACGGGTTCAAGCCCTAATCCAGGAAGATCCCACATGCGACGGAGCAACTAAGCCTGTGCACCACAACTGCTGTGGCCGTGAGCCACAACGACTGAGCCGCTGCACCTAGAGACCATGCTCCACAACAAGAGAAGCCACCACAGTGAGAAGCCCGTGCAATGCAACAAAGAGTAGCTCGCTGCAACTAGAGAAAGCCTGCACGCAGCAACGAAGACCCAACACAGCCAAAAATAAATAAATAAAATAAATTTTAAAAAAAGAAAGAAAGGCTTCAGGAAGAAGTGATATCTGAGCTGAGAAGGCCTGAAGGAAAGAAATTAACCAAACAAAGGACATGAGCGAGAGAGATGGAGGTGAGGCGTTCAGGCAATGAGGACAACAGGAACCAGGTGTGCAAGGGCCCTGTGGCAGAAGGGGGTGATACAGTTAAAGGAAGCTAATGATACAGGCACAGTAGGAACATGTGAAATTAGACTGGAGGGGAGACGACGACATTTTAGGATTTGGCGGCCAAGTTTCTGACTTCGATCTTTCTCCTAAGAGTGATGGGAAGACATCAGTGTTTGAAGCAGGGGTGTGGGGGAAGATGGCATGACAATATCTTTAATTCAAAAAGATCACTGTGGCTACAATATGCACTGGAAGGAGGCCCAAGTATTCTGGGAAGCCAATTAGGCGATAGTTCAGGGTAGATGATAGGTAGATTGATATATGAGTTGCAACAGGAAATTACATTCACCTTCCTGCTAATTTAATTCCCATAGTTTATTGGTTTTGAAATCAATGAATCTCAGCCTTTGATATCAAAATCTCTTATAGAAATTAAAAGAAAAAAAAAAGCTGATGTCCAGTTATCATCCAAGACCCACCTCCTGGTTCAGGACCTCTGGGGAGGATGCTCGGTCCTGCTGTGGCCTGAAAAAGGTCCACAGCTGATGCTGGGCTGCACCAAAGGTTGAGGCCCACTGGTTCAGACTGTTGAACGTTAGGTTTTCTTGTGACCGAACTCATCTACAGATGAATACAGTACAACACAAGCTGATGCCATTCATATTCCACCTTGGCACAATGGTGAAAGTTTTCCCAGGATGTTTTAGGATTCTAAGTGCTAAGGATGTATTAATAGATCCAGGAATGGAAGAACTTAAACTCACTGTTAGTGACTGGTGCACAATCACAAAAGTTCCACGACACACTCGGTCAAGGTCAGTTCTCTAGGAAAACGAGTTGCTGGATAATATGAAGGTAGCTTGTATACAGGGCTGAGATGTACCCTTAAGGCCTGCATCTTCAGTACCTAACACAGTGCTTGCAGATGATTCTTTTCTGTTCAATACATTTTGGAATTTTAAAAAAGAAAAAAACAAATTTTGAGTATTGTGCATTTGTACCATGCTTGTTCATTAAAGTGCTTTCTTATATATTATCTCATTTGGCTGTTAGGACCTTTGGGGGACACCAAGGGAAGATGTTATTTCTATTTGCTATACCAGGAGAACTGGAGCACAAACAGGTTAAACAAGATGCCAAAAGTCCCATAGCTGGTGAGAGGCTTAAAAACAGGTCTAAGATGATTTGTGGTTTAGCTTTATCCTTGCAGCTCAGTCCTTGTTGAGTTCCTTTCATCGGAATTTACTTGCAATGCCTTTCAGAGTGAGAAAAAGGTGATAACAAAGGCAAGCCTCACTTTCTTTTCTTGTTTAGACTCTATTCTTGGCTTTGACCATTTCCCCCTCCGACAATATTTTTGCTTATAAGTGGAAAGATGGGTTGTTGTGAACTCCATACACTACCCTAATGTCTTCCCTCTGGTGAAGCCGTGTCATGTTCAAGCCATAAATAAGTTAGAGAATATGGGAAATGATAGGCATTCATAATCAGTTATCAGGAAAATCTTGTGTATCAAGAGGTACTTCAATCTAATGACAAGTCATTCCTGAAACACAACCTATGCTGGGAAATATCTAGACTGTCACATAAAATTCTTTAGACCTAATGCCATTTAGCCACATGCCCTAATATAAACACAGAACCGAGAGTACTAGCTCAAAAGAAGTGCCCAAGAAAGGCACAAAAGCCACGTGAAATCCACACAGGGATTCTCCACGGGCAGCACTGGCTTCTGTAATAGAAAAACAAATATATCAAATGGCCACAATGAAGCCAAGATTAACCTGAGAAATGAAAGGTGTCTGAACCTATCAGGTCCTGTAACAGGGCTTCAGAGAAAAATGGGACAACAAATGCTACAGTAACTCAACACTGACAGCCTCAGTCCAGAAATGAGACTCCAAGACCCACCTGAAGGCATTAAGGACCCCCTGCAGATAGAAACTGGACTCGTTTGTCAGAGGCTGGTCCTTGCAAAGCTCGAGGGTGGGCCTGACTCAGGTTTTACTGAAATTCAGTCCTGGAATGTGCCTTACAGTTTATGCAGCAAAAACTACATTGAAGTGAAACACCTAGAGTATAACCTATTTTTAAATGCATAAAATAACACAAGTACTGTAAGTCTGTATGTGTTTGCATGAGCATAAATGTGCTGGTTAAAACAACCCAGCCTCATTGTAGTTTTCATTTGCATTTCTCTAATGATTAATGATGTTGAGCATTCTTTCCTGTGTTTGTTGGCAGTCTGTACATCTTCCTTGGAGAAATGTCTATTTAGGTAAAAAACTACAAATAGAACGACCATATTACCCAGCAATCCCACTACTGGGCATATACCCTGAGAAAACCATAATTCAAAAAGAGTCATGTCCCAAAATGTTCATTGCAGCTCTATTTACAATAGCCAGGAGATGGAAACAACCTAAGTGTCCATCATCGGATGAATGGATAAAGAAGATGTGGCACATATATACAGTGGAATATTACTCAGCCATAAAAAGAAACGAAATGGAGTTATTTGTAGTGAGGTGGATGGACCTAGAGTCTGTCATACAGAGTGAAGTCAGTCAGAAAGAGAAAGACAAATACCGTAGGCTAACACATATATGTGGAATCTAAGAAAAAAAGAAGTGTCGTGAAGGGCCTGGGGGCAGGACAGGAATAAAGACACAGACCTACTAGAGAATGGACTTGAGGATATGGGGAGGGGGAAGGGTAAGCTGTGACAAAGTGAGACAGTGGCATGGACATATGTACCCTACCAAACGTAAAATAGATAGCTAGTGGGAAGCAGCCGCATAACACAGGGAGATCAGCTCGGCGCTTTGTGATCACCTGGATGGGTGGGATAGGGAGGGTGTGAGGGAGGGAGCCGCAAGAGGGAGGAGATATGGGAACACATGTATATGTATAATTGATTCACTTTGTTACAGAGCAGAAACTAACACCATTGTAAAGCAATTACACTCCAATAAAGATGTTAAAAAAAACAAAAAAAACCCCAACAAAACAAAACAAAAAGATACGTGCACCCCTATGTTCAGAGCAGCACTAGTCACAATAGCCAAGACATGGAAACAACTTAAATGTCCATCGACAGAGGAATGGATAAAGAAGATGTGTGGTACATATACACAATGGAATACTACTCAGCCATAAAAAAGAATGAAATAATACCATTTGCAGCCACATGGATGGACCTAGAGATTATCATACTAAGTGAAGTAAGTCAGAAAGAGAAAGACAAATACCATATATCAGTTATATATAGAATCTAAAATATGACACAGATGAACTTATCTGTGAAACAGAAACAGACTCATAGACATAGAGAACAGACTTGTGGTTGCCAAGGGGGTGGGGGGTGGGGGAGTTTGGGAATAGCAGATGCAAGCTATTATATTGAATGAATAAACAATAAGATCCTACTGTATAGCACGGGGAACTATATTTAACATCCTGTGATAAACCATAATGGAAAACAGTATGAAAAAGAATGTATATACATGTATAACTGAATCATTTTGCTCTACATCAGAAATTAACATAACAGTGTAAATCAACTATACTTCAACAAAATAAATTAGAAAAACAAAAAATAACCCACCTTTGCCTTGCATGTCCTATTCCAGGGTATGCCACTCCAGTTAGCAACTTGAGACTTAGACTGGCAAGGCTTTTTATGGCTGAGTCTCAAGAAGAAACAGAAAAGGAGGATAACTATGCTATAATGTTGCTCTGGCCTCCAAAGAAGAGATTTTGTCAACAGGTGGAAAGGAGTTCATGGAGAGAAGGGCTATCCCCCTTGTGCTTATTCAATAAGACCGATGCCTGGCATGTGACTTATTACGTGAACTGTGCTAGCTAAGATGGTTCTAGAACATCCCCTGATGGTCACTAAGGGAAAAGAGAGAGAACATTTCTCAAAAGTTTTCTGTCCAAGAAATAATAACAGCATTTCTCTCTATAGTTTCTCATTGAATCTTTAAAAAAAATTTTTTTTAATATTTTTCTTATATATAGCTTTTTATTTTTATTTAACATCTTTATTGGAGTATAATTGCTTTACAATGGTGCGTTAGTTTTTGCTTTATAACAAAGTGAATCAGCTATACATATACATATATCCCCATATATCCTCCCTCTTGCGTCTCCCTCCCACCCTCCCTATCCCACCCCTCTAGGTGGTCACAAAGCACCAGTCTGATCTCCCTGTGCTATGTGGCTGCTTCGGACTAGATATTTTACATTTGGTAGTGTATATATGTCCATGCCACTCTCTCACTTCGACCCAGCTTACGCTTCCCCCTCCCCATGTCCTCAAGTCCATTCTCTACATCTGCATCTTTATTCCTGTCCTGCCCCTAGGTTCTTCAGAACCATTTTTTTAATTTTTTTTGTTTTTTAGATTGCATATATATGTGTTAGCATACGGTATTTGTTTTCCGCTTTCTGACTTACTTCACTCTGTATGACAGTCTCTAGGTCCATCCATATCCACCTCACTACAAATAACACAATTTCGTTTCGTTTTATGGCTGAGCAATATTCTACTGTATATATGTGCCACATCTTCTTTATCCATTCATCTGTCGATGGACACTTAGGTTGCTTCCAGGTCCTGGCTATTGTAAATAGAGCGGCAGTGAGCACTGTGGTACGTGTCTCTTTTTGAATTATGGTTTTCTCAGGGTATCTGCCCAGCAGTGGGATTGCTGGGTCATATGGTAGTTCTGTTTTTAGTTTTATAAGGAACCTCCATACTGTTCTCCCTAGTGGCTGTATCAATTTACATTCCCACCAACAGTGCAAGAGGGTTCCCTTTTCTCCACACCCTCTTCAGCATTTATTGTTTGTAGATTTTTTGAGGATGGCCATTCTGACTAGTGTGAGGTGATATCTCATTGTAGTTTTTCATTTCTCTAATGATTAGTGATGCTGAGCATCCTTTCATGTGTTTGTTGGGAATCTGTATATCTTCTTTGGAGAAACGACTATTTAGGCCTTCTGCCCATTTTTGGATCGGGTTGTTTGTTTTTTTGATATTGAGCTGCATGAGTTGCTTACATATTTTGGAGATTAATCCTTTCTCAGTTGCTTCATTTGCAAATATTTTCTCACATTGTGAGGGCTGTCTTTTCATCTTGTTTATGGTTTCCTTTGCTGTGCAAAAGCTTTTAAGTTACACTAGGTCCCATCTGTTTATTTTTTTTTTAATTTCCATTTCTCTAGGAGGTGGGTCAAAAAGGATCTTTCTGTGATTTATGTCATAGATTGTCCTGCCTATGTTTTCCTCTAAGAGTTTTATAGTGCCTGGCCTTACATTTAGGTCTTTAATCCATTTTGAGCTTATTTTTGTGTATGGCGTTAGGGAATGTTCTAATTTCATTGTTTTAAACGTAGCTGTCTAGTTTTCCCAGCACCACTTATTGAAGAGGCTGTCCTTTCTCCATTGCATATTCTTGCCTCATTTATCAAAGATAAGGTGACCATATGTGTGTGGGTTTATCTCTGAGCTTTCTATCCTGCTCCATTGATCTATATTTCTGTTTCTGTGCCAGTACCATCCTGTCTTGATTACTGTAGCTTTGTAGTACAGTCTGAAGTCAGGGAGCCTGATTCCTCCAGCTCCATTTTTCTTTCTCAAGATTGCTTTGGCTATTCGGGGTCTTTTGTGTTTCCATACAAATTGTAAAATTTTTTGTTTTAGTTCTGTGAAAAATGCCATTGGTAGTGTGATAGGGACTGCACTGAATCTGTAGATTGCTTTGGGTAGTATAGTCATTTTCGCAATGTTGATTCTTCTAATCCAAGAACATGGTATCTCTCTCCATCTGTTTGTATCATCTTTAATTTCTTTCATCAGTGTCTTATAGTTTTCTGCCTATAGGTCTTTTGTCTCCTTTGATAGGTTTATTCCTAGGTATTTTATTCTTTTTGTTGCAATGGTAAATGGGGGTGTTTCCTTAATTTCTCGTTCAGATTTTTCATCATTAATGTATAGGGATGCAAGAGATTTCTGTGCATTCATTTTGTATCCTGCTACTTTACCAAATTCATAGATTAGCTCTAGTAGTTTTCTGGTAACATCTTTAGGATTCTCTATGTATAGGGTCCTGTCATCTGCAAACAGTGACGGCTTTACTTCTTCTTTTCTGATTTGGATTCCTTTTCTTTCTTTTTCTTCTCTGACTGCTGTGGCTAAAACTTCCAAAACTTCCAATAATAGTGGTGACTGTGGACAACCTTGTCTTGTTCCTGACCTTAGGGGAAATGGTTTCAGTTTTTCACAATTGAGTACGACGTTGGCTGTGGGTTTGTCATATGTGGCCTTTATTATGTTGAGGTAAGTTCCCTCTATGCCTACTTTCTAGAGGGTTTTTTTTTTTAATCATAAATGGGTGTTGAATTCTGTCAAAAGTTTTTTCTGCATCTGTTGAGATGATCATATGGTTTTTCTCCTTCAGTTTGTTGATGTGGTGTATCACATTGATTGACTTGCATATACTGAAGAATCCTTGCATTCCTGGGATAAATCCCACTTGATCATGGTGTATGATCCTTTTAATGCACTGTTGTGTACTGTTTGCTAGTGTCCGGTTGAGGATTTTTGCATCTATGTTCATCACTGATACTGGTCTGTAATTTTCTTTCTTTGTGAAATCTTTGTCTAGTTTTGGTATCAGGGTG
The DNA here is from genome assembly GCA_004363435.1 of Platanista minor. Taxonomy (NCBI): domain Eukaryota; kingdom Metazoa; phylum Chordata; class Mammalia; order Artiodactyla; family Platanistidae; genus Platanista; species Platanista minor. Next base: position 25,135 of record RJWK010021470.1, read on the forward strand.
ATGGTGGCCTCGTAGAATGAGTTTGGGAGTGTCCCTCCCTCTGCTATAGTTTGGAAGATTTTGAGAAGCATAGGTGTTAGCTCTTCTCTAAAAGTTCGATAGAATTCACCTATGAAGCCATCTGGTCCTGGACTTTTGTTTGTTGGAAGATTTTTCATCACAGTCTCAATTTCAGTGCTTGTGATTGGTCTGTTTATATTTTCTGTTTCTTCCTGGTTTAGTCTCGGAAGGTTGTGCTTTACCTAGAAGTTGTCCACTTCTTCCAGGTTGTCCATTTTATTGGCATAGAGTTGCTTGTAGTAATCTCTCACGATCCTTTGTATTTCTGCAGTGTCAGTTGTTACTTCTCCTTTTTCACTTCTAATTCTATTGACTTGAGTCTTCTCCCTTTTTTTCTTGATGAGTTTGGCTAATGAGTTTATCTATCTTCTTTATCTTCTCAAGAACCCGCTTTTAGTTTTACTGATCTTGGCTATCACTTCTTTTATTCCTTTTTCATTTATTTCTGATCTGATCTTTTTGATGTCTTTCCTTCTGCTAACGTTGGGGGTTTTTTGTTCTTCTTTTTCTAATTGCTTTACGTGTAAGGTTAGGTTGTTTATTAGAGATGTTTCTTGTTTCTTGAAGTAGGATTGTACTGCTACAAACTTCCCTCTTAGAACTGCTTTTGCTGCATCCCATAGGTTTGGGGTCATCGTGTTTTCATTGTCATTTGTTTCTAGGTATTTTTGATTTCCTCTTTGATTTCTTCAGTGATCTCTTGGTCATTTAGTAGTCTATTGTTTAGCCTCCATGTGTTTGTATTTTTTATAGATTTTTTTCCTGTAACTGATATCTAGTCTCATAGCGTTGTGGTCGGAAAAGATACTTGATGTAATTTCAATTTTCTTAAATTTACCAAGGCTTGATTTGTGACCTGAGATATGATCTATACTGGAGAATGTTCCATGAGCACTTGAGAAGAAAGTGTGTTCTGTTGTTTTGGGATGGAATGTCCTATAAATATCAATTAAGTCCCTCTTGTTTAATGCGTGATTTAAAGCTTGTGCTTCCTTATTTATTTTCATTTTGGACGATCTGTCCATTGGTGAAAGTGGGATGTTAAAGTCCCCTACTATGACTGTGTTACTGTCAATTTCCCCTTTTATGGCTTCTAGCATTTGCCTTACATATTGAGGTGCTCCTACTTTGGATGCATAAATATTTACAATTGTTAAATCTTCTTCTTGGATTGTTCCCTTGATCATTATGTAGTGTCCTTCTTTGTCTCTTGTAATAGTCTTTATTTATTTTTTTAATTTTTTTTTTTGCAGTATGCAGGCCTCTCACTGTTGTGGCCTCTCCCGTTGTGGAGCACAGGCTCCGGACGCGCAGGCTCAGCGGCCATGGCTCACAGGCCTAGCCACTCTGCGGCACGTGGGATCTTCCCAGACCGGGACACGTACCCGTGTCCCCTGCATCGGCAGGCGGACTCTCAACCACTGCGCCACCAGGGAAGCCCTAGTCTTTATTTTAAAGTCTACTTTGTCTCATATGAGAATTGCTACTGCAGCTCTTTTTGATTTCCATTTGCATGGAATATCTTTCTCCATCCCCTCACTTTCAGTCTGTATGTGTCCCTAGGTCTGAAGTCAGTCTCTTGTAGACAGCATATATATGGGTCTTGTTTTTGTATCCATTCAGCCAGTCTATGTCTTTTGGTTGGAGTATTTAATCCATTTACATTTAAGGTAGTTATTGATATGTATGTTCCTATTAACATTTTCTTAATTGTTTCGGGTTTCTTATTCTAGGTCTTTTTCTTCTCTTGTGTTTCCTGCCTAGGAAGTTCCTTCAGCGTTTTTTGTAAAGCTGGTTTGGTGGTGCTGAATTCTCTTAGCTTTTGCTTGTCTGTAAAGGTTTTAGTTACTCCATCGAATATGAACGAGATCCCTGCTGGGTAGAGTAATCTAGTTTGTAGGTTTTTCCCTTTCATCACTTTCAATATATCCTGCCACTTCCTTCTGGCTTGCAGAGTGTCTGCTGAAAGATCAGCTGTTAACTTTATGGGGATTCCCTTGTATGTTATGTGTTGTTTGTCCCTTGCTGCTTTTAATATTTTTTCTTTGTATTTAATTTTTGATAGTTTGATCAATATGTGTCTTAGCGTGTTTCTCCTTGGATTTATCCTGTATGGGACTCTCTGTGCTTCCTGGACTTGATTGACTATTTCCTTTCCCTTATTAGGGAACTTTTCAAGCATAATGTCTTCAACTATTTTCTCATTCCCTATCTTTTTCTCTTCTTCTTCTAGGACCCCTATAATTCCAATGTTGGTGCATTTAATGTTGTCCCAGAGGTCTCTGAGACTGTCCTCAATTCTCTTCTCTTTATTCTGCTCTGTGGTAGTTATTTGCACGTTTTTATCTTCCAGGTCACTTATCCGTTCTTCTGCCTCAGGTATTCTGTTATTGATTCCTTCTAGAGAATTTTTAATTTCATTTATTGTGTTGTTCATCACTGTTTGTTTGCTCTTTAGTTCTTCCAGGTCCTTTTTAAACGCTTCTTGTATTTTCCCCATTCCACTTCTAAGAGTTTGGTCGTCTTTACTATCATTACTCTGAATTCTTTTTCAAGTAGACTGCCTATTTCTGCTTCATTTGTTTGATCTGGTGGGTTTTTACCTTACTCCTTCATCTGCTGTGTGTTTCTCTGTCTTCTTATTTTGCTTAACTTACTGTGTTTGGGGTCTCCTTTTCACAGCCTGCCGGTCTGTAGTGCCTGTTGTTTTTGGTGTCTGTCCCCAGTGGCTAAGGTTGGTTCAGTGGGTTGTGTAGGCTTCCTGGTGGAGGGGACTGGTGCCTGTGTTGTGGTGGATGAGGCTGGGTCTTGTCTTTCTGGTGGGCAGGACTGCATCTGGTGGTGTGTTTGGGGTGTCTGTGTACTTACTATGGTTGTAGGCAGCCTCTCTGCTAATGGATGGGGTTGTGTTCCTGTCTTGCTAGTTGTTTGGCATAGGGTGTCCAGCACTGTAGCTTGCTGGTCATTGAGTGGAGCTGGGTCTTAGTGTTGAGATAGAGATCTCTGGGAGAGCTTTCACAGTTTGTTATTACGTGGAGCCGGGAGGTCTCTCGTGGACCAGTGTCCTGAACTCGGTTCCTCCCACCCCAGAGGCACAGACCTGACACCTGGCCTGAGCACCAAGACCCTGTCAGTCACACGGCCAGGTACACGGGGAGTTTCTTGCCTTTTGGGAAGTCTGAGGTCTTCTGCCAGCATTCAGTAGGAGTTGTTCCACATGTAGATGTATTTCTGATGTATTTGTGGGGAGGAAGGTGATCTCCACATCTTACTCCTCCACCATCTTGAAGGTCTCTCCCTCATTGAATCTTCATCCCTAAAAGACTCAGACCTAAAAGACTGTTAAAATTTGCCTAGAGTCACAAGATTAGTTTGACCCAAGCTCTTCTTAACTCCACGTTCATCACTACTACTTCTTGTTCAGAAGACACTCAAAGTATTCCATGTGCTCATTCCCAGATGGATGCTGAAGAATGGATTGTCTGATAATGTAAAACCAGAGAGCGTTTGTAAGCCTCAGTAACTAAAACCTGCGAGAGGAACGCCAGCAGAGATCAAATTCTTCATTAAATAGTGATGTGGGAGGAGCCCGGTGTAATACTCCACACTCTAGAAAACACCATGGAAGCTACAAAGCGCATTTGTGAAGACCTCTGCTGATATGAGTGTCTGACAAAGAGTGAGATGGCTGTAAACGGGAATGCACTGCTGACACTCTGTTGGAACTGCCATTTTATAGTGGTCAACTGAGTCCTTCTAGCACAGGACAACACCAGTCTATGATAAAAGGCAGTTTGCACATGCCCCATCTTCTGCTCCTAGCTCTTGATCCTCTCTGGCATCCCTTCCAAGAGGTACTACTATTGCTGAATGCTGAGGCTGCCGCACCAGATCAGCTGGGAGAGAGTGTTTCCTGGCTGTCTGGTTTGAAGCATTCCCTATGTGCTTCTATTCAGTTTCAAAACTGAGCTCTGGACATAATCCCAAGATATCTAGATATTGGCACAATTGCAAAATATAGACTCAACCTCCTCCCCTTGCCTATTCAGAGATGCTTTTCAATAGCACAGGCATCTCTCCAGATATGCAGACCTCAGGCTTCTCTGGGGGCAAAGGCAACAGTAAACTTGGATGCTTTGACCTGAAGGGAGAATATTCACAACACTAAGGAGGGTAGTCCATGGGATTTTATGATTTCACCAGAAAACTCAGGTCTGACAACGCCAGTGATGCCAGGGAGACCAGGCTATGGACCCACCAAATAATTTGATTGGATGCGTATTTCGCCTTCGCTCTGATGAAATACAGATGGCTTGACCCTTCTTTGAGGACTATGATCCTTGGAACTTGCCTAACTAAATATCCAAATACTTCTGGATCTAATGCTCAGACCAAGAATTTCCTATTAGAACATCACAAAATGGTTTAATCCTTCACTTACAAATAAGCTGTAGCACCATGTGTTTAAATGAAGAGCAAATTTCCAAATTTCATTTTTATGTCTTCTGTACTTGTCTGGCTTAGAATGGAACAGAACACCATGAGTCAGGAGGAATACTTGGCTTGTGTAAGTACACAAATGACCGTAAGCAAAGGCCTCCTTACTCCATCTAGACGTTGTGGTACAGAGAGGGCAGAACCTTGATCCATTGTGCTTTCGAAACCCTTTTTAGGTGGTAAAGGGCATTGCTATACTGTTACCACTACATGGTGGCTTCAGGAATCACCCCAACAGCCTTTGGCAGGAAAACTATGGGGCTGCCCAATGACGTAAACTGTATAAATGTTTTTGAATGACTTTAAAAAAATCACTCTAAAAGTAAGCATTCAGTTATGTCATAAGAACAAGTTACATTTTGAAAGAAAGAGTAGTAGGAAGATTCCTTTAGGAATAAACCTACAATGAGTTTCTCCTATTAGTAAAATATGTAATAGAAATATGTCGACCTTATTAGAAGAAAGAAGAACAAAGAGAGAAAAGCCATGATGAATTCTTTGAGAAAACTGTAGAACATGCATAAAATTTGGAAGAAGAAATTTCAAATGGCTCATAATCGTACCACCCAGAGATCACATTGCTACACTGGTGAATACCATATTAACCAGTGATAATGTGTGTGCGTGCGCGCACACACACACACAATAACAACGGCAATACTGAAATTATTACACTGTTTTATGCTCTGCTGTCAACATTTTAAATAGCTTTCAGAATTTTTTTTTTTTTTTCTCTTTTGAGTTTCCAATTTATTTATTTATTTATTTTTTTAACATCTTTATTGGAGTATAATTGCTTTACAATGGTGTCAGTCTCTGCTTTATAACAAAGTGAATCAATTATACATACACATATGTTCCCACATCTCCTCCCTCCTGCGTCTCCCTCCTTCCCACCCTCCCCATCCCACCCATCCAGGTGATCACAAAGCACTGAGCTGATCTCC
>RJWK010021471.1:0-30637 GCA_004363435.1 Platanista minor
AAAATGAAAAGGAATAGATAATACCAAGATAATATCAGATTTTCTTATTAAACAATGTTCAGTATGCATGTTTTAGGGATATATTTTAATATTGATATGGTTATTGTAAAAGTATATAAGTAGTATGAAGAAAATATGAAATACACAAAAATTTTTAAAACAAAGAACACCACTTTGAAAATGTACTGTTCTTTTTCTTTCTAAAAGTTATTTCTTGTAATTCCCATCTAGTGTAGTGTGAGCACCTAGTAAACAGTTAATAAGTTTATTGGCAACTTCTGTATCCTCATGTTCCTTACTTTGCATTATAAAGCAATGAACAGTTCTTATTTCAAAAGAATTATAATTTTGTGAGTAGTAGTATTATTGTGAGAATTATTATTCTGTGAGTATTTTTTAAAAATTTTCTAATTTATAAGCTACCTGAGAGCAGAAACCATAATTACGCATTTTTCCCCCAGTTACATCTCTTAGCCAGAGTCTGGCATATAATTGGCACTCACTAAATGTCTGATAGAAATAAAAAAGTAAGTTTTTTTTAGTTTGAAGGTTCTGTTAGTGAAAATGCTCGATTTTTCCTTGAAATAGGTATGCTATGTATTATAAAGGAAAGGAGTGCCTATGTGTTTAGAAGTTTTCATTTCACTATATTAGAACCAAGAGATTAAAATGGTAATTTGAAACTAAATTTAAACAATATAATGTTTGCATTGTGTTCGTGAACATTGATATTTTTGCCTTAGTAGCTTCCGAAATACTGAGATTTTAATTTTTTAACTTGTTTTTCAGGAGAAAGACCATTTATCTGTGAATTATGTGGAAATTCTTACACAGATATTAAAAATTTAAAGAAGCACAAAACAAAAGTCCATTCTGGTAAATGCTTCTGTTTTTTAAAAATTTGGTGCTCTCATAGTTGTACTATTCCTTAAAATGTTGAGATACACATTGTAACAGTTTAAATTAGATATATATTTTTAAAAACTAGGTGCACACATATGAGGAAGGTAGCTTTAAATCTGAATTTCTTTCCATAATGACCTTGTAATAAACATTGCTTGAAGTACTTCCTCCTTTAAAAACCTGATATATGAATGTAAAGCAATTAAACTCCAATAAAGATGTTAATAAATAAAAACCTGATATATGAACAATTTGCAAGAATGAAAGAATACATAAACAACTATATATCACTCTTTCCCATACTAGAATCTAGGTTAACTGGGGTTGACTGTAGTTATGCGAAGAAAGGAGCATCATGAATGCTAGTCCAAAAATGTATAAAAGGAAGTAGGGAAACAGGTATCCCCAAATTGTTAGGATGCATGAAATGGAAAGCCAGGCTACAAAATTTTTAGTCTGTTATTTAAAATGAATCCTTGAGACAGTTTCACTGTGCTTACCATTCCGTCATGATTAGAACGAAACACTAGTCTTCTTCACTGTGTAGAGATGATAGTAAGTCTTTGATAGTAAATATAAACATCATAAGGATTGAGGTAGTAATGTCTGAAAACGTCAGTGAGTCATTAATTCAACAGGCATTTATTAAATACCTCTAAAGTACACATAAGTATGCAGGGTATATGAAGTTGAACAAGGCATAGTCCTAGTCCTCAGAGAGCTTAACCATGTGGTGTGGGAGACCAGAAATCTAAATAAATAACTGATTACAACACAAAATACAGGATATAATAGAGATGCAAGAATACTGAAGAAGAGATTAAGTCCTGAGGTGAGTATTGGAAAGGCTTAATTCTAGGGAAACTGAAAGGCGGAGAAGAGTTCAAAGGGTGAAGATGGGAAAGGGAATGTTCATCCCAGGCAGAGAGAATACTGTGAAGAGAGTCACTGCAACCAGAGTGCAGGCTGTATTCTTGGCTGGCTGAACTGAAGAATAGTCTGGCTAAAACAGAATCATAACTTTAAAAAAGCAAATATGCAATTTTGTCTAACAAGGTTAGTGAGATTGAAATCATGTCAGTGCTTTGAAGTGAGAAGAGTGTGGTAAAGCTAGTGGAAAATTTGAAGGGAGAAATGTATCTTTACTCAGTGGGGTAATTACTCCCTTGAGTAACACAGAATTTCTTACTTCTGAAAATAAATGAAAGTGCCATACCTCTGAACTTGAACTCACAGAATAATATGAACTACTCGTTTAATACATTCAGTGAACAAACTGGGTACTTATTATGTGTGTAGCACTATATGGTACTTTGACGGAATTAGAGAAGTATAGTTAGACATTTACTTTGAAGGAATTTATAGTCTGTTGAGGATTCAAGGCACACCTAAGTAGAATGCTACATACCAGTAAGATAGACAGATGCCACAAGGTGGTATATGAAAAACTGACAAATGACTGATAAAGTAGATAGGAAACAGCTTACCCTGGTCTAGCACAGTTAAGTCCATTTTTATAATGGTGCTTAAACCTAATCTTGAGGCCCGTAATGCATTTGTATAGATAATGCGAAGGGCAAATCAGCAAGAAAGAAACAGTGTGACTAAAGATGTGGGGATGAAATGCAAGTTCTGGGGGTGGTAAATAGATTGAGTCTTCCTCATGGTTTTTGCTTTGTTTTTAAAGATGGTGAATTTTTTTACCTTCCATTTCAGGTACAGATAAAACTCTAGATTCCAGTATAGAGGATCATCCCTTGAGTGAACAAGATTCCATACAAAAAAGTCCTTTATCAGAAACTTTGGATGTGAAGCCTTCTGATATGACTTTACCACTAACTCTTCCACTTGGGACTGAGGACCACCACATGCTTCTGCCTGTCACAGATAATCAGTCTCCTACATCAGATACATTGTTGAGGTCAACTGTGAACGGGTATTCAGAACCACAATTGATTTTTTTACAACAATTATACTGACTTTGTGAGGAATATGGAATTGCTAAATCGTCTGGTAGTAAACATAAATATCTCTGGTAAGGTGCATATATTCATATTAAATTAACCCTTCATTTGAGTTGTGGCCATTATTTTTCATTCACTGAAGTAAAAGCACCTCATGCTGCATCATAATTGTGCAATGCTTATTTTGATATTTGGCTTTTATGTCTACATTATACACACAGCTTTTAAAGGAATGAATTATACTACAGTAGCACTATTTGGGGTGGATAAGTTTTACTATCTTTTAGAGCTGTCTTAATTCCATATTTATTTTCATTTCTGAATTGCCTTTCATTTACTGAAGTGGAATCTATCAGTTTATGATTCACTTATGACTTGTGGGATGTGTTTATTTTCTTCCCCTCAAAATTTAAACAAAATCCGTAATAGTATCAGCCCAAGAGTGGTGCTGTTACTAAGCCCCATAGACCAGTACATAAACTATGGGGGAAAAAAATTCGTATCTCTGCCTAAGAAAATTTAGGTACTGAGTAAGAATTGTGCTATTTCTCTATTAATATAGTCCATTGGAGGTAACTTTTCTAATGAATCAAAAAGTGCTTCTCTTAAAATCTAGAAAACTATATATAAATTTTGTTCATTTAGAACTCAGTATTCTGGATAAAACCAGTGGTCAGTACTTTTGATTTGAATTATCTGAGACTACATTTTCAAAATGAATTTTAAATAGATATTTGGTGTTTTTATCTTATTAACGACAGTTTCAGATTTGATGCAGATTGTTTTAATAGGTTTCTAGATTACTGGAGATGAGGAAAATATACTGAGTTTTGAAAATTTTTGATAAGCCTCTCATATTCTTATGCACTTTTTAAAATATAAAATCCTAAAAAGAATTTTCTAAATAGAAAACTTAATGCATTGTATAAAACACTTGTCTTCTGAATTTGATACATTATATTCATAAATAGTTAAGAAATTAACTTCAATTATAAGTGAACATTTGAGTTATCAGAAAGCCAGTTTATAAAACATTTTATACTTGAGTTTTCTGTAAGTTTCAAGTTTTGTATCTTTATAGATTAAACCACAACAGTTCATGGTGGTCGTAGTTTCACAGTAGTCCTTTTCCTTCCTAACGAACTTAGAAAATTCAGATTTATTCTGATATTTACTACCACTCTTCCCCCTCCCATTTTTCCCACATACTGATTTATTTCACTGCCTAATCTTTAGACAGTAAATTATCAGTTCCTCAAAGTCAGTTCCTATTCTGCTGATCAAACACCATGGTGACATTATTTCTTATTTCTGCCGTGCATCATTTGTTTTCTGCTTTTAAACTATACCTGTAACAAAATTAATGTATTTTCTATTGGTATTGATGTCTTTAGTTGTATTTTCTCTGGGGTTCCTAGTCATAGGAACCAAGTAGAAGACTTAATAAAACTAAATTCTTCTAAACTGTACAGATCATCACCATTTTACAGCACATGCAGCATTTTTACAATAAATTGCCACCAGTGGGATTGACTTAATTAAATAGAGTTTGAAATACTGCCTTTGTATAACATACATCAAACTTAGTATTTAATTTATCTAAGAAATCTAATTATGCATATGTATTAATTTAATATACTGGGTTTAAATACAATTTATAAAGTTATAAAAATGTTCAACTAATCTATTCTGGCTTAAATTCAATAGGAATTTATTGGAATGCGAAGAAATTAAAGAAAATTAAGACTCAGCCTTTTTAAGAAGTCTGCTGAAATGGAGAGGCTATATTTAATTCACATCTTCATTAATCCAAGCATCTAATGAACAAAGTTTCTTTTTAAAAACTGCTATAGTGATGTCATAATTCTGTAAGGGTAGTAGTTACCAAATTTCCTCTAACATGATGATAATTAGCATTTGCCTTTACATAAATTAGCCTTTAAATTTATTATTTTTAGGATTATTGGATTGGAGTGACTGAAGTTGATTTATTCTCTTCATCACATTATCTGCTTCTTAGCTAAAATAATTTTATTTTAAATTGACATGGCTTGACGCTCTTCCAGAATAACATGTAAAGAAAGCTTGAAGACTGAGTATCTTTGTCTTGTCATTCTTCTCATAAGGCTGTATTATTCTTTATCATAATATGCATATATTTTAGTTGTATCTGCTATCATTGTAACACTCACAATTATCAGTTAAATTCATCTTTAAATATATTTGCTACAGTGCAGCTTTTGGGAAAGTTCTATTCTTAATTATGTAAGTATTACTAAGCTTTTTGAAAGTCTTTTTAGGATGCTAAACACCTTATTGAGAAATTATTTTCTAAATTAATTTTGTTTTGTATTTGTATTAGATTATTCTTTCTGTATCGTTAGATTTTAGGCTTTTTAAAAAACCATAGATTATATATAAATGATTTTTTGCTGGTATTTGTTTTATGTTTAATTTCATAGAATGATTTTGATAGACAGATTTTAGAAAATTGTTTTATTTTTTTCAAAAGAAAAGGTTGTGTCAGTTCTCTTGCAACAATAGTGTGTCACTTTTCTGTATGTTTCATTTCTACAGCAAATGTGCAAATGAGAGTAGTTGAAATGTGCTTATATAAAGATAATATACATGTACTCATTTTTTAAAATATCCTAGAACAGTAACTGACATTTGATGCATATCAGAAACATAGTTAAAAATAGTGGTGTCCAAGCCCCACCCCACCTTAGGCTCTCTGAATCAGACAATCTCCAGAACATGCTGAAAAGCTCCATAGGTGATCGTAATGCATACCAAACACTGAGAACTATTATCCTAAACATTTCTTGGTGTTCTTCCTTTGGGCTCTTGATACGTGATATGTAGGCTCTATTTTTTTTTTTTTTTCTTTTGGCCGCACCACGTGGCTTGGAGGGATCTTAGTTCCCCGACCAGGGATTGAACCCGGGCCCTCGGCAGTGAAAGTGCAGAGTCCTAACCACTGCACTGCCAGGGAAGTCTCTCTGTGGGCTCTTGATATAACTTTTCACTTTTTACTCAGAGATTTTGAGTCTTTAGAACTTGGCTAGAAATACCACCAAATAAAAAGAAATTGTACTTTAATGCAATTTCTGTAAATTCTACATTTTTACTCATTATGTATGAACAATACCGATATTTAGTTATTGGAGCATTTCTTGAGACAGTGATATGGTCTCTACTCGTCTGTCCTCTACAACCCCTGCCCCCCTTCACTGAACAGAGATTTGGTGTATTTGCTTAAGGAGTTTAGAGAATTATATGGAAACACAGTAATTATTCAGAAATAGGGTATTTAATTTCAAGAATATACTGAAATAAACACCGTGGATGTGAATCAGATATTCGGATTAAAATATCTGGCCATTATTTCAAATGCTGGAAAATTACTGAAATCAGAATACATCCAGCTGTAAAGGTGAATAAGATAATCTCCTCTTTTTTAGTTTACAGTCAAGTGGGAAAGACAAGCCTGAATGCCAAGTGTTGTAGAGGAGGAAGGAAAGAAAGGAAATGCTGAGCAGTCAATGGAAGTTGAGTGGACAGAGAAAGGGCTGTTACTCCCCTGGATAGGCAAACAAGAGGAGATGGCTAATGGGAGGAACTGGTACACAGCTGAGTGAGGTAGGGAGAATGGAGAGGAAGTCTGAAAGGTGGTGGCAGAGATAGGAATCAAAGACACACCTAGCACTGTATCTATACCACCTTGAAATAGCCCTCTACCTTTAGCCTGTGCTGAAAGAGTGGGATTAGATAGCCATGCTTATAATCCAGGATCTCACACACTCAGCTACAGTTGACTGCTGAAGGGCAGGGATTACACAGCCACATTTGTAACACATGATTCCATGCTTGTGACCACAGCCGACGAACACCTTACCAGGGGGAAACAATTCTTAGGCCAAACTGAGCGACTTTCTTAAGAATTTGAGCTATGAAATTCAGAGACTTACTAGGTATTGGTGTACATGGAAAAGAAAAGATCATTTAGATCTGGTCCAGAGTCACTGAAGCAAGCCAAAGTCTAAAAGAAATACTGAAGAAGCAGCGAAAGCTGACCTGTAGAGCAAAGCAAGGGGATGAAGTGGGTTTGCAGAACCAAGCGACTGAGGCCCTGTGAGAGAAGTGGCTTGAGGTCACACAGCTATGCTTCATTTCCTTGTTCTGGATGCCAGTGATTTTTGCCTATTAAATTCTTATAGTAAAGCCCCCTTTTTTTTTTTTTTTTTTTGCTCTGCTGCATGGCCTGCAGCATCTTAGTTCCCCAGCCAGGGACTGAACCCGCAAATTCCCAAAATCCACCTTTTCTTAAGCAGTCTTGAGTCAGTTTCTGTTGCGTGTAGTTAGGCAGTTTCAACTTAGAATCCTAAGTTCTGGTCCTCAGCAACTGAGTATATGGAGGTGCCATTAACTGCTAGGCAAGATAAGTGGGAGGTTTATGGAAGAGAAGACTTTATTTTGTATGTGCTGAATTTGATCGGTGGTGAGATACCTATGTGAAAATGTCTAGCAGTAGTTGGAAATGGGGACTGAAACCCAGCAGAGGTTAAAGGTAGAGAAACAGATCTTGCAGCATAAGGCTAGTAATTATTGTGATAGAAATAATTTAGGCAACCCTGGGAGATGGCACAGAAGAACAAAAGATGAGGACAAAATCTTGGGGGAAATGCATTTTAAGAATGAGCAAAAGACAGAAAAGGAGATGGAAAGTGATAATAGGAAGAAAACCAGGGTGATGCAAGTTTCACGAAGACAGAAGTGGCTTTGTACTGATCAGTGGTACAGAGAAATTAGATAGGATGCAAATAAAAGACAACATTGGGTTGAGTAATTGGGTTGGGTAATTGGAGCATGATGATCCCCTGAGAAAGGCAGCTGCAGTAATAATAGTGGAAGTAGAACCCAGGTGGATATGGTTTGAGAAGCAGATAAGATAATACTACCATTTAGTTTGAAAAGCAGAGTGCGTACAGCAAACAAGATCATTTTATCAAATATCTGAAAGGTGTAAACCACTTTATTTCTTGCTTTTTTGCTTCACACTTGAAACTTTGTTAAATGATGAGCATAATAGAGTCTGCAACACTGTAATTTGAGGCTGGATTTGAGCTGGAACTTAAAGGATGATTGCTAAGAGGAAAATGAAAGGTAATGTATAACATGTATATGATTGCAGATTTGCTCGTTACAGTTCAGATGTGCAGAAGAAGGGGAATTTTCCTACAGAACTCTTGCACCCAGTGGGAAGTCTGGAAAAAAATTAACTTTTAGTCCTAGGCACTTTAAAACCTAATCTGATACAAAGCAGCTAGAATTTATAATATCTTAAGGTAGCGCTTAAACATTTTGAAAATTGCGGTCTTATTTCTACCCTTTGTCTTCTCTCTAAAATGCTGTCCACATATATGGGGAGGAGAGGAGGCTTGCATGACAAAATGGCATCAGGGAAGATGCTGTCTTCACTCTTTATTCTCTGGGCATCCTGCTGGCCTCTCATGCAATAGGCAACAGCTTGTAAAATATGTGATCAGGTTTTCCCTAGCCTGGTCAGAGCCCAGTAATTCTTGGCTGACCTGGCTTCACCTTAGTTCTCTTGAATGTGGAGAAGAAAGCTCTGAGACTTCTGCAAAAATGTGTCAAGCAGTCCCGTGTAAGTCAGGTTGCAGGTTTAGCACATGCCACTCCACTGCAGGCTCCAGGTAAGCCTACTTCCCATTTACCTATTTGCTTCCCACTCAGCTACCTTGTCAGTCTCCCCTTGGGAGAATATAGGAACTTGTGGGTCCCCTCTGTAGCACAGAGGAGCAGAGAGTAGCTTGTTGGGAAAGCAGACTGCATTCGGCAGGTTTACTTTGATATGGCTGTGTCCGAGCCTGAGAGTCTCTCTTTCAGAATCCTGTGGACTCCTCTACTACCCGGCACATTATGGAATACTTCAAAACAATGAAAGCTGAATAGACACTGCTACGTTAAACAACGTGAATGAATTGCACTAATATAATGTACAAAAGGAGTCTGACACAAAGCGTATATATACTGTATGATTCCATTGATATAAAATTCCAAAACATGCAAAACTACTCTGTGATGTTAGACATCATGATAGTGGTTGTCTGGAAGATGGTTGGAGGTGGTTCTGGGGAAGCTTATGGCATTTACTATCTTTATCTGGGTCCTGGTTAACACAGATGGGTTAGCTTTGTGATAATTCATCTCGCTATTCACTTAGATACCTCCATTTAAAAGAAGTACATATTAAAGAAACTAATTTGAAGAATGAGAAAACCAGAGCATTGGTTTTTAAACTTCAGTGAGGTTAAAGATAACCTGGATTGTAAAAATGCAGATTCCCCAGACTATCCTCAGAAATTCCGATTCAGTAGCTCTCATTCTAAGAATCTGTATTTTTAACATTTGCCCCAGGTGATTCTGATGCTCCATACTTTAAAAAATGCTGATTTAGTATCTTCAGTTTAAACTATCTTTACTCTTTGGACAGATTTTCAAGTGTCTGTGACAGAAGTCTGTCATAGTGTTTCTCAAGTCTGAGTTTATTGGCTCTCTAATTGCTAGGAGTAGCATTTCCTCACCAGCTTAATGTTTTCCAAATGTAATGACAGTTGTTAGAAATGTTTGTATTTTTTCCTATACCATGGTTTTCTTGCACTCATTGAATTCTGCAGTTTTTCAAATTTGATCAAAAGACAAAAATCTTTTTAATTTCCTATTTCATTTTTAACACTATAGATATGACTTTCCTCGGACATACAAGGTTTTTAAATTTTTATTTTATTTATTTATTTTTTATTTTTGCGGTACACGGGCCTCTCACTGTTGGGGCCTCTCACTGTTGGGGCCTCTCCCCTTGCGGAGCACAGGCTCCGGACGCGCAGGCTCAGCGGCCATGGCTCACGGGCCCAGCCGCTCCGTGGCATGTGGGATCTTCCCGGGCCGGGCCACGAACCCGTGTCCCCTGCATCGGCAGGCGGACTCTCAACCACTGTGCCACCAGGGAAGTCCCGTACAAGTTTTTTTTAGATACAGTTAATTATTTCTAGCTATATTCAGCATGTAATAATGTAAAAGAACTTGGTAAAAAGCATCTAGTCTTTATATCTGCAGAGGAGAGATCTTAAAGTGGAAAGAAAGTAAGCTCTGAAACATGTAGAGAACATTGGAAACTAAAGTTTGATAAAAGCTAATAACTAAGAGTAAAATAAGATTCATCTCTCTGAAAGCATGAGAATGGATTTGGTAAGGCATTTAGGTCTTTTCTGGCTCAGTAGCTATAGAACATTAAGTGCAAATCATGGCTCATATAATTTATTCAGATGTTCTTCCCATTTCATAACCACAACCACCATCTGTGCCACCCCCTCACCACCACCACCCCAGTTTCCCCAGGGAGTATGGAAGTGTGGTACGAGGTGCTGAATATAAGGAAAAACCTGTTAAACTTTAAAAATCATTAAGTAGTGAGTAGGGCATATTTATCTTAATTCTTTAATCTATTAAAGGAATGGACAATGACAGATGTGGGGTTTTTTTGTAATGTTAAATATTTTGAATAAAGACAGCTACGATTTGAGGAACTCACAGTACTTTAAGTGAAGGCCAGTACTTTGACAACTGTAAAGCTATCACCTTTATTCCTCTCTCAACATTTAGAGATAGATGGTTTATCCATTTAGACTGCAGAACTTAAAGTAACCTCTTTAAATTGTTCACATAAAATTTTTTTTCTCACACTTTGCCCAGCTTTAGCAGTAATAAATCATTCAGATTAAACAGTTAAGTGGTATGTATGAATTAATTTGTGAACATGGGTCTGTAATCAAAGGATCGTAGTGTCTGTTGCCTCTTCATAGAAATTTTAATTTGAAAACAGAATTGACCACAGACAACAGTAATTGTTTGCCATCAAATCATGAAAATGTTATTGGCATCCTCCAAAAGAGAATTATCTTTTTTTAAAGTTCACTGGAAGCACTGACTTGTTTGGAAAGTATACATTTATATGTATTTGTATATGTGTATGTTTATATATATTTGCCTGTATTTGTGAAATTGTATCAATACCCATTTGTAAAATACCTAAAATACTTTTTCAACCTCTAAACCCCTTGACAGTCCCTGGAATCTGCCACCTGAAACCTTTTTACCACTTCATGACAGCTTTCAGTTAGGATACCTATAATGACCTTTCCTTGTATGCTACTTTACTCTTTGGGTATATTTTCTTTATAAAAAGAAATTAGTTCCTTTATTTCCTTCTCCAGGTGTTCAAATTTTAGTCCCTATTTCGCTAAATTTCTTTGAAAAAATTACACTACTCAGTTTTTCACAATGGACAGTTATTCACAGTTTAGTATCTCTTTTCACTGTTCTAAATTTATGAAAGAAAATTTAATAGACAATAAAATGTAATCTCTGTGAAGAGTAATAAGACAAATATATGAAAATTAAAGCTTGTTTTTCATAGATATTGACCTACTGGAACAAGAGTAAGACCTGCATTAGATGATGGGCTGCAAGCTTCTCCATAACCAGGTGTCCAGTAATAATGCCTTTTAAGGCCATTGGAAACTTCTGCAAGGTACACGTGTCCATCCACCACAAATGGCTCCACATCTGTACTGTCTGATTTTAGACGGCCCATGTGAATTAAATCTGAATATGCCTAGGATTTTTAAGAAAAACTGTATCATTAAGAACATAGTTTATTCATTTTACAGTGCTTAAATTTCAACATTCAAATTAGATGTGATAATTTATAGTTTAAAATAAAATATTCTGAATAACACTGCTGAATTTTAATATTTTCCAGGCATTGTAGTTTTTATTCATTTAATTCCACACAATGTAATTACAGTCTTGCAAGACTTATTTTTATTTCTACGTTGTAACGTTATTAGGCATGTTTTGTTGTTTCAAGACTCCCAGAGATAACAATTCTATGTATTACCAATTATGTGGACCAAAGGTCTCATGGTCAAAATTTTCAAGTCCTGAGGTGACTGACTCATAAATGAGGATGAAGTGCTGTTGTATATGCCCTTGAAGATCCGATGACAGCCAGGGATCCATTTTTCAGAAAAATAAACAATCACAGATTTTGGCATACAGCTGTATGGAGTTCATGGACCCCCTGAAGGTAATCTACAGATTTAGGCTTAGAGAGACCATTCCCATAGTATTAGATGCTGGCCTGGCTGGCCACTAATTATTTCTTCATTGTAGAATTTTCTTTGTATATCTCTTATGGATCATTGATATCTACATAAAAGTGTCATACAAACATGTTAAACTAGTTTGTCAGTAAGGTTGTGGTTATAGAGAAAGGCAGAAATTACTAAAAGATTCAAAAGTCTAGCTGCTTTCTGCTGTAGCTTGTCATTAGTAGTTCCAACTCAGCTCAGCCTCTAGTGTATAGAATGTGGATATGATGTTTTTCTGAAATCAAGGATTTTTTTTTTAATAGTAGTGTACATTTTATTAGCCTTTTTAGTGATAGAATTCTGGTTAGTCTTTTGGCAATTTTTGAGAATTCTAACACATATATATATATATATATATATTTTTTTTTTTTTTTTTTTTTTTTTTTTTTTTTTTTTTTTTTTTTTTTTTTTTTTTTTTTTTTTTTTTTTTTTTTTTTTTTTTTTTTTTTTTTTTGGCTGTCTTGGGTCTTTGTTGCTGCGCATGGGCTCAGTAGTTGTGGCTCACAGGCTCTAGAACACACGGGCTCAGTACCTGTGGCATACGGGCTTAGCTACTCCGCAACATGTGGGATCTTCCCGGACCAGGGCTCGAACCCATGTCCTCCTCCTCATTGGCAGGTGGACCCTTAACCACTGTGCCACCAGGGAAGTCCCCTAACATCTTATTTTTCTTTCTCTTCTTTCCAAATGAAAACTATTTGTTACTATGCTTTTTGTGTGTGTTGAAAGCAGTTTCAAGGGTTCTCTGTATTTACATAAGCAACACACTAAATATTTTGACAGCTTTTACTATATCTCTCCAAATTCTGTGTCTTGGTTTAATTATTGGGTAGCAGATTGGGGATTATGCCACAGAAAATTTAAAATAAATCAACAATTGTGATTTAAAAAAACTTAACTTTGGAGAAATTGGGACTGTGTAATTCAGCGATCTTTATACACATATGTAGTATTTGATATCTTTTCCTATTTCAACCACAAAACTTTCCAGTAGCTAATTTTTAGGACTTAACATTAAAATTTATCCAAACTACAGTGTCTCATTATACTTTGTAATCATGTCTAAGGCATCTGTGTATAACATCTGATGTTATAGGGAAAACCCCAGAAAAAGCCTCAGTGAAGAAAAAAACTTACCACACATGTAGCTTCATCAAATTTGTTTCCCCAAATGTAGATATTAGAGAGTGTGGGATTTGATTTCATTGATTGTGAAAGTGCAACAAGTCCTTCTCCCTCTATTTTGTTGCTTACCACTGACAACCTGTGGAAAACCAAAAAGTAATAACCCTGGAAACCAGCAGTTAGTTCCACAAAGAGAATGCATAAGCTAGCAACAGCATTTATTGTGTTAAGTCTTAGCATTAAATACATTTAATGTATAATCAAAATATTGACCTAATAATTCCTAAAATCCAAGAAACTTAGTTTTCTAATTGGATACTTCATGTACCTAAGTAGAGCTACCTACATTTTGGAAATAAACAGTCTATTGTTTTCTATTTATTATTCAGTAAAGGTTTGGGGTGGATTACAGATATATTTTTCAAGATAAAGTCATCCAAGTAACGTTTTCTTCTTTGATTCATTCTTATTTTAGAGTCTTGATCTGTTAGAATTCAGGATAAAATAATAAGAATTTTCTCATTAATTTTAAGCAGTCATAACTAGAATCAATCTAATTTTTAAAAGACATTACTTTTGAAAAATAGAAATTGAAATGTTTCCTGTAACTTAATATGTCAGTTTTGAAACTGAGTTTTCATATTTCACCATGAATCTTAAGAGGTAAGAGGCTTAAGGTTAGTATTCTAAAAAATTTAAGTTTTTCTGTTATTTTGATTAAATATAAAACCATACTAACGCTTTAAGAGTCCTGTTGTGTGAAGCAAGAGTGTCACTGAGATAGTTTGCGCCTGCATTTTCTATTCTGTTAAAAGAAAGATCTATTACTTCCAGGGTAGTATTGCTTTTCAGTACATCGGCCAAACACACCATTCCATCCTGAGTTATTTTATTGCTGGGAAATGAAAAATATGTAGTTATATTTGGAAATATGAAGTATTCTTTTATTCATAGAGATAGCATGCTTGAAAACCTATATAGTAATAAGTACTTTCTATTTTAGTTAAGATTTATTTTAATCACTCAATTATCAAAAAAGTTAATAAAACTTTGCCATAAAATGTTGCTTCTATTCTGGTTTACATATTTAAATTGCTCTCAAGTTATTATATCGGTATAAGCCGAATAAATACTAAGGCTCAAGATAAAAAGTTGACAACAATGGTTGCATTTTCTAATTTTTGGAATTAGTGTCTAACAAAGAATCTTATCTACAGTGAATATTTACAGAGATTATTCCCATGATTTAACTCCTGAATTAATATGTGTTATCACTTACCAGCTTACATCAAGGTAGCGTAGGCTTCTGTTCAGATACAGTGCATCACATAACTGTTTCATACCACAGTTTTTTATGTCATGCTTACACACGTGTAGTTCAACAAGGCACTGATTTTCTTTCAACATGTGGCCTAGATGAACTGTGGACTCTTCCTAAAAATAGATAGTCTTTTTTTAGAATATAATTTTGAAGAAGTATATGTTTATTCCAAACATGCAAAGTTATTTAAATTAGCTTTTTAAAAAGATTTTATCAGTTAGGACTATTAGTCTACGATTTGCAACTTGTTTGGCATGGCTTTTAAAAAAAATCATTTTCGGGCTTCCCTGGTGGCACAGTGATTGAGAGCCCGCCTGCCGATGCAGGGGACACGGGTTCGTGCCCCGGTCCGGGAAGAGCCAACATGCCGCGGTGCAGCTGGGCCCGTGAGCCACGGCCGCTGAGCCTGCGCGTCCGGAGCCTGTGCTCCGCAACGGGAGAGGCCACAGCAGTGAGAGGCCCACGTACCGCAAAAAAAAAAAAAAAAAAAAAATCATTTTGCCACAAATATCTTTACTGTCTTAGAAACAAGCAGCAGGCACTTGTAAAGTGCAGTGACTACGTGATTTAAGAGAGGCTGGTTAAAAAAAATCATTACTAAAAAAGCAACAATCATCTCAGCAGGGAAAAAAAAATCAAAATAATTGCGCCCATGATTGAGCATGAGGGAATTCCCTGGTGGTTCAGTGGTTAGGACTTGGAGCTTTCACTGATGGAGCTCAGGTTCAATCCCTGGTCAGGGAACTGAGATCCCACAAGCTGCACGGTGTGGCCAAAAAAAATTGAGCCTGAAAGCTCCTTTACTGCTGTCCTCTCAAGACAAGGTGTTCTTGCCCCTTACATATGTTTCTAAACTTTGCTCTTGATCTCCACTCTGTAGTTTTTAGACTCCCTCCCTCCCTCCCTTCCTTCTTTCTTCCCTCCCTCTGCTGCTTCCAGGCAAAAGGTATGTAACCTCAGTGAGGATCTGAACACCAAGCTCTTTAAATTTTTAACAGAATCAAAGCATGTCTTAAAATGAATGGGCCAAAGTATTTTATGATAAGAAGTCCTGATGCATTATTGCTGTTTTTATAAGTTTTATAGTCACTGGAAATGCTGATCATGGATAGCCATATATACTCGAATTATCTAAAAATACTTTGAGAAAAAATAAAAGTTAAATAAAATCATATAGCAATAGCAGATTGTACATGAGCTTTATAATAAAACTGTCCAAATGCTAGCTTTACCTTGTCCTAACTTTATCACTTTGGGTGAATTATTTCATCTAGCTGAGTCCCAGTTCCCTTTTCTATATAAAATAGGTAAAATTTTACTTCCCTCACAGAAGTAAATAAATTAACAAAAGTACCTGGCACAAAATTGGTGTTCTATAGAAAACCACAAAGCATTTATTATTGTTCAATATTCTGTAATACGATATCTGATTTAAGTTATTGCTTTGACACTGAAAATACATATCCAGAGGGAAGCTGTAGTCTGAAATCTTAAATGAAAACTGAGCACTTAGGAGGTCCAGTATTGCTCTGCATAGTGCCTGGAGCAGAGGACATACTCAATACAGATATGATGTATGTCTTGACTGCATTTTTAGGTCAAGAAATTTGAAAGAGGGACCATCCTTATTAAGAAAGGGAACTGGTATCACAAATAGTAAAGGGTTTTTGTTTTTTGGTGGTTTTTTTTTAGCTCCACTCACTGAGTTTGTGGCTTAGTTTGGCCTAGGGTGGCACCTAGCATCAGCATTTTTCTAAGCTCCCCGGATAATGAACAGTAAAACCCTTAGATGAAATAGGTTTGCTGGCTTGTATTTGGGAACAGCAGGTATGAGGAAGCACAAGAGGATGCTACTCCACAACCATTTAAGAGGATAGTACTGTCAGGGATAGAAGGTGGTGGCTGCCTTGGAGAGGAATAGAAAGCAGACTAGTTTAGCTGACTGCCCAGAAGCACCAGGCTAAGAGCAAGGTCCGGGGCCTGAGAAAGAGCCCTGGGCTTTTTTTTTTTTTTTTGGCTGTGTTGGGTCTTTGTTGCTGCGCGCGCGAGGGCTTTCTCTAGTGGGGGCCCTGGGCTTTCAATAACTATTCTCAGATGGATTTAGGAGTAATGACACCATTCAACATTTAAAAGAGGAATTGTGCTTCTAATGCAATTTCATATAGTTTAACATACTTCCTCAGGGCTTTAATCCGGAAAATTTTGATTCAGCCTTCAAATCTCTTAACATGTCCTCAATCTGAGAAGCTTCCCTGCCACCTCTCATCCCCCTGCATTGATTTCTATGACTTTTCTCCTGCTCCCAAGGCACCCTGAGCATATCACTCTCCAGACTTGTGGATCTCCCTCCATGTGGACTGAAAAAAAGCTCTTTGAAAATGAGGGCTATGTGCTTTGACATGATCCCTGGCACCAGCACTGTTTCTTGTTTAGGGTTGCATTCAAATATTTACTGAGTGAAGAATGAGAAAGGAAGCAATTTACTGAATGCTTACTTTGAGCCAGGTATTTTGCTGGTCTTTAAAGTAGGTTCTTCTATTTGAGGATTCTGGTTGTCTTTTTGAGATAAAATTTGTAAACATGAAGCAATTAACATGATGTAAAATTCCAAAATTTTTTGTACAGGAAAGTACAGAGATAATTCAAGGGAGAGATCTATGTAGACAACGAATGCAAAATATACTTACAAATATGAAAAATATTTTTAAAATATGGTTAATTCTCAATTACTCATACTAATGGGGAACAGTGAAGTAGCTGATTTAATGATCAAAGTCCTTGAACTTTTTCTTTTAGTAGATATTCTGGTTTTGTTTAGACCAATAGTAAAACGAGTTCTTATTCCCTAGCAGTTTGCTGATAAGAGAGGAGAGCCACCTAAAAGAGTGTTAAGGGGCAAGGACAAGCCTTGAGAGTTGGAACCATGTTTTTACCGTCTTTCTGTCTCTAGCGTGCAGCTTACCTGAAGCACCAAGTCCAGACCTGCCAGACTGCTATTCATATGCAATTTGCCGTTATAGCTCAGGATTTCAAAAATGTAATGGTTCATCACATCAGTGTAACAAGAACAAACAAATCACAAAACAGTTCACACTGGGCTCTTATAATCCTCCAGCCTTTAAAACGTTAATCATTTATGCTTTCATCTTAAGCCCTCTGCCCCTCACAGGTTTACTCACTGAGAATGAGTTTATAAGAAAAATAGACGACATGTTTTCTGTTTAAATAAGCAACATCTAAAACCATATTTAGAAAACTCTTACCAAGAATTTAAAATTTTCCTTTCAAGTTTTTCTTTGTAAACGGTAGTTTACAGTTCTAAAAATACAATGCATTCATGAATCTTGACTGTAGTACCTTCGTTTTATTCACATGTAGCCTTATTAACTGCTCACTTTGAATACATACCTGTTCACCATACAGTATAGGTCGGTTTAGGTTTAATCCCTTAATTGTTTGGTTTTGAGTCAGGACTGTAGTGAATGCTATCACACTCTGCATTCCCTAAAAACAGGTAAATTCATTAAGGAAACTGACAAAGTATATAAATTAACCCCTAATATTTCAAGATCAGTAATCTGGATTCTGACAAATCAAAATTGTGTTTTTAAAAGGTTTAAGTGGGCTTCCCTGGTGGCGCAGTGGTTGAGAGTCCGCCTGCCGATGCAGGGGACACGGGTTCGTGCCCCGGTCCGGGAAGATCCCACGTGCCGCGGAGCGGCTGGACCCGTGAGCCATGGCGGCTGAGCCTGCGCGTCCGGAGCCTGTGCTCCGCAACGGGAGAGGCCGCAGCAATGAGAGGCCCGCGTACCGCAAAAAAAAAAAAAAAAAGAAAAAGTTTAAGTAATTTCCTGATCCTTCAATTGTAGGTTGATCAAATTCAGAAATGAATTGTTACTGTGTTATTTTCTCTCTGCCCTAAAATCTATAACATACATGGGGAGTTTCTTAAGGTTTCAGTATCCATTTCCTCCAGTGTTTACCTCTAGGTTTGCTCCTAACCCCTCAAGGTTCTGTGTGATGCACAGAAATACCAACACACAAGTGGATCCCAGCTAGGGCTCTGTACTACTTAATAGTGTATATCCTTAATGCAAGCTTTCTTTTACATTCATACTAGTACTTTAAGTGTGTGTTTCTGGCAGGAAAAGGTTACTAATCACATTTTTCACTGCACCCACAGGCCTCCCTCTACCTTATTGGAAGGGCCTAGTCCTCCGCCATCTCTGTGATGCACACACATCTAGTTGTTATGCCAGAAAACTTGCGCTTTCTTCCACTTCATCAGTCAGTCCTCTTACTCTCCTATCAGTTGATCAGCAAGTCTTACAGATTCTACCTCCAAAAGATGTTTCAAATTAGTCCATCTCTGTAGCTACCACCCCAACGCCAGTCCTCATCACCCACCTGAATTACTGCAGAAACTGCCTAAGTGGTCAGTGGGCTTCCTCTCACCACCCTCTAATTCCCCACAGAGAAACATGAGTGATCTTTTACAAGCACCAATCACATCATGTCACCCCTCAACTTAAAGCCTTTCCATAATTTGCATTTAACTCCCTTTGTGTAGCTACTCTGGCTTTTTAGTTCTCAGACTCAGTATTTCATCATTCATGTACTCCCCTCATGATTTTTGCCATATCTGAGTATCAGTTTTACTCTTTACCTAATACTTTTCCATTAAATCAACTCACTTTTCATTTATATTTATTTTAAAACTGTGTCACTACCATAAATGGAAAGCCACAATCCCTTGAAATAAATAGAAAGCATTTGTAAAAATAAAGATGTATTAAAATTACCTCAAATTATGTCAGTCAGTATGCTACCCATACCACACTTGGGGAAGCACTATCTTAGAGTCTGTGTGCTCTGGACCCCTGCCTGGAATGTTCTTCCGTGGACCCTCTTCAAGGGAGCTCTTTCTCATCCTTCATGACTCTTCAGTATGACCTCCTCAGGTCTTCGGGTAACCATCCTATCATGCATATTACCTTCTGCCCATTATCAGAGTACTTTGCCAACTTTGTAGCACTTTCCTCTAATTTACTGATGTTTTCCTAACTAAAACATAACCTTTATAAGGGCAGAGACCATATCTGATGCACTCCTGTATCCTTAGAATCTAGAATTGTGACTGGTATGTGTAGACAATACACAGTTGACTCTCAAAGGGTCAAGGATCAACTGTGTACCTTGGTATCCATGGATTCAAACAACCTTGAATCCTGTAGCAACTGTAGTATTTACTATTGAAAAAAATCTGCATATAACTGGACCCCAGCAGTTCAACCCGTGTTATCAAGAGTCAACTATATATTGAATTAATGCTTTCCCAAGACCATACTGGCTGCATCTACACCCTTCTTAAGCTTTAGAGCCTATTACCCCCAAGAGCCTCCTTGGCCCATCGTACTGTTTTCCTGTCCCAGTAATTTTGCATTAACCTATTAACAATAGGTTCCTAACAGTAGGCCTGAAGGTTTGAAGGCATGTTTGAGAAAATGAAGCCTAGAATTTGAAGACATGCAAAACAGACAAACTTCTCATTATCAGTCCAGATGAAGGCTCAGAGCAGCTCTTAGCATCATCTTAGGTTTGATGCTCTAACATAACTACTGTAATACGGTAGTTATTATGCATTATGCAAAATGTTTCCATAAGTAAAAAATTTATATTATACGAATGAAGTAGTATTTGTTTAATTAAAAGGAACATAATCATCTTCTTTAGAAAATCCCATACAAGTTAAGAAGGGTAACAGATGGAAGTTTAGGAAGATTTTTATTACACTGGATATTCTTCCATAATATTATTATAATCTGATTCTTATTTAAAAAAAACTTTTCTCTGATATTAGACCTTAGAGACAAGCTTAATCATTCATAAGACTGTCATTTAGCTGGTCTCTGACACTTCTCTATGCTAGTTTCCAGGGAGAATGATCCAATATCTCAGTGACTATCTCGTACCCAGTTTAACTCACCAGATCACAGTCACCCAGATCTAATTTCTCTAAGGATGAATTAACTTGTAGCATTGCAGCAAAAAACATTCCACCCTTATTTTCAATCTTGTTTCCAGTCATTCTTAGGTGTTTCAGAGTTGTATTCTTCTGAAAAGGAAAAGAGGCAAAACTTGGTTAAAATTTTAACCCACAGAATTCTCTTTAGATTACATGAGTTAGGAGACTATATTACTATTTGCAGACTCATCAGTTTTTCATGGAGATAGAACAGGATATATTCCTTAAAGGTAACACTCAATTTCCCATAACAGATAAAAATCTAGTTTAATAGTTTAGTAGAAAGAATGCCCAGGAAATAGATACCAAAATAATGACCAGTGAATGAAGCAGATTTTAATAACTTTCCTTTCATTAGAAAATCTATAAATTTATCTTCTAAGAAAATTATACCACCTTTTAAAATTGAGACGAAATTCACATAACACAAAATTAACCATTTTGAAATGTACAATTTGGGACTTCCCTGGTGGTCCAGTGGTTAGGACTCCATGCTCTCGCTGCCGAGGGCCTGGGATCAATCCCTGGTTGGGGAGCTAAGATCCCGCAAGCTGCACGGTACAGAAAAAAAAAAAAGCAAGAAAATGTACAATTCACTGGATTTTACTACATTCGCAGTGTTGTGCAGCCATCACCTCTAGCTAATTCCAAAACATTTTTATCACCCCTAAAGGAGACCCTGTACCCATTAAGCAATCACTTCACATTCCCCCGTATCATTTTGAAAGTGATACAATTTCTCAGACATTTGCGAAGTTTAATTCCTTCTCTTATTTCATTTCTTTTGATAAATCTTTCACAAAATTACAGACATTTCATTGTCCTAGTGAATAAATATTTGGACATACAAGTGTAAATAATTATCTTTAAAATTAAGTCAAACCCCTTTACGAGTGGGAAGAAGGCAAGGATGTCCACTCTCACCACTTCTATTTGACATTGTACTGGAGGGTCTAGATAGGACAATTAGGCAAGAAAAAGAAACAAAAAAGGTCATCCAGGTTGGAAAAGAAGTAAAACTCTTGTTTGCATACGACATGATCTTATATGTGGAAAATTCTAAGGAATCCACCAAAAAAACCCAAACCAAAACAAAACAAAAGCTGTTAGAACTAATAAATGGGGAATTCCCTGACAGTCCAGTGGTTAGGGCTCCTTGTTCTCACTGCTGAGGGCCCAGGTTCAATCCCTGGTCAGGGAACTAAAATCCCACAAGCCGGCCAAAAAACAAAAAAAAGAAGAACTAATAAATGAGTTCAGCAAGACTGCAGGACACAAGATCAATATATAGAAATCAACTGTATTTCCATACACTAGCAATGAACAATTCAAAAATGAAATTAAGAAAATTCCATTTATAATAACATCAAAAATAATAAAACATTAGGAATAAATTTAACAAAAGGGCAAGACTTGCACATTGAAAACTACAGAGGATCAAAGCATGGTTGAAAGAAATTAAAAACAACCTAAACAGGGACTTCCCTGGCAGTCCAGTGGTTAAGACTCCGAGCTTCCACTGCAAGAAGCATGGGTTCAATCCCTGGTCAGGGAACTAAGATCCCACATGCTGTGCAGTGTGGCCAAAAATAAATAAATATTTAAAAAACAAAAAACTAAAATAAAAACAACCTAAGTAAATGGAAACACATCCCATGTTCCTGGATCGGAAGACTTAATATTAAGATGGCAATATTCCCCCAATTGATCTAAATATTTAAAGCAATCCCTCTCAAAAGCCCAGTTGCATTTTTTGCTGAAATTGATAAACTCATCTTAAAATTCATGTGGAAATGCAAGGGACCCAGAAGAACCGACACAATCTTGAAAAAAGGATAAAGAGGACTCACTTCTTGACTTTAAAACTTACTACAAAACTACAGTAGTCGAGATATTGTGAGACTGGCCTAAGCATAGACATATAGATTAAAAGTATAGAATGGAGAGTGCAGAAATAAACCCTCACATTTATAATCAACTGACTTTCAACAAGGATGTCAAAATTAATGGGGAAAGAACAGTCTTTTTTTGTGTGTGTGTGGTACACGGGCCTCTCACTGTTGTGGCCTCTCCCGTTGCGGAGCACAGGCTCTGGACGCACAGGCTCAGCAGCCACAGCTCACGGGCCCACGGGCCCAGCCGCTCCGTGGCATGTGGGATCTTCCCGGACCAGGGCACGAACCCGTGTCCCCTGCATCGGCAGGCGGACTCTCAACCACTGTGCCACCAGGGAAGCCCACATTTTGTATATCTTAACGTGACATTGAATCGAAATTTCCTTGGTATTTATTTGTTCTATCTATCTATGTATTTATTTATTTATTTAGCGGTACGTGGGCCTCTCACTGTTGTGGTCTCTTCCGTTGCGGAGCACAGGCTCCGGACGCGCAGGCTCAGCGGCCGTGGCTCACGGGCCCAGCCGCTCCGCGGCATGTGGGATCTTCCCGGACCGGGGCACTAACCCGTGTCCCCTGCATCGGCAGGCGGACTCTCAACCACTGTGCCACCAGGGAAGCCCCCGAAAGAACAGTCTTAACAAAAGGTGTTGGGTCAAATGGATATCCACATGAAAAAGAATGAAATTAGACTCCTACTTCATATCATACATAAAAATTAACTCAAAATGTTTCACAGAACTAAATGAAAGAGCCAAATCAAAAAGCTGTTAGAAGAAAATGTAAGTATAAACCTTCATGACATTGGATTAGGCAAAGTCATGAAGTTGTAGCCTTCTTAGATACATCACCAAAAGCCCAAACAACAAAAGAAAAAATAGATTAAATGAACTTTGTCAACATTAAAAAATTTTGTGCTTCAAAAGACACCACTAAGGAAGTTAAAGGCAACCTACAGAATGTGTGAAAATAGTTGCAAATCACGTATCTAATAAGGGACTCCAGAAAGGGCAAAAGATTTGAACAGATAGTTCTCCAAAGAAGATATACAAATGACTAATTAGCATATAAAAAGATATTCAACATCTTTATTCATTAGGGAAATGCAAATCAAAACCACAAAACCTCTTCATACCCACTAGGATAGCTCAAATCAAAAAGACAATAACAAGTACTGGTGAGGATATGGAGAAATCAGAACACCCATACATTGTTGGTGGAATTGTAAAAAGGGACAGCCACTTTGGAAAACAGTTTGGCAGTCACTCAAATTGTTAAACAGAGTTTCCAAATGAACCAGCAATTTCACTCCTAGGTATGTACCCTAGAAAACTGAAAACATACATGCACAGAAAAATGTGTGCAAATATGCATAGCAGCATTATACATTATAGACAAAAAGTGGAAACCCAAATGTCCATTAACTAATGGATGAGCAAAATGTGATATTTCCAAACAATGGAATATTACTTGGCAATAAAAAGAAATGAAGCATGTTACAACATGGATAAAATTTGAAAGCATTAAGCCAGTCACTAAAGGCTACATACTGTATGATTCCATTTATAAATGGCCAGAATAGGCAATCTACAGGTAGAAAGTAGATGTGACTGCCAGGTGCTGAAGAGAGAGAGAGAAGCACAGAGAGGGATTACTAACGGGTACAGGGCTTCTTTTTGGGGGGAAAATGTTCTAAAAACAGTGATAGTGGTGATGGTCCCATAACTGTGAACATAACTAACTGACTGTTGAACAACACAGGGGTTAGGGACGACGACCCTCTGTGCAGTTGAAAATGAGTTTAACTTTAGATTTGGCCCTCTGTATCCGAGGCTCTGCATCCTCGGATTCAACTCACCGTGGATTGTGTGGTACTGCAGCATGTATTTAGTGAAAGAAATCTACATATGAGTGGACCCATACAGTTCAAACCTGTGCTGTTCAAGGGTCCACTGTATTCAATATACTAAAAAAACACTGATTTGAACACTTGCAAAGGGTAAATTTTGTATATGTGAATTATATCTTAATAAAGCTCTTTATTTTTTTATTCTCTATTTTTTTAACTGAAGTATAGTTGATTTACAATGTTGTGCTAATTTCTGCTGTACAGCAAAGTGACTCAGTTATACACATATATACATTCTTTTTTCATATTTTCCATTATGGTTTATCCATAAAGCTGTTTATTTTTAAAAGTGAGTTCAAAAGTGCTCATGTAATGTCCAGATTTTAATAAACTGAAGTGAAATAAAAAATATACATTCGCACAATATTAAAATAAGTGACATTAACATTTGTTTCTGTTGGTTCCAAGCTAAAACTAAAGAAGTTAAAATTCCCAAATAAAATGTTAGTTTGAGGTATACGAATGCTTACATGTAGTACTTTAGCAATCAGTTCTCCACCTTCAGGCCCAATGTCATTAAACATAAGGTTTAAGTAAATGAGAGTATGTTGTTTCTAAAATAAGGAGAGAAAAGAAGCTATTACATATGTATTATTAGAAATCATTAATATGTAAGAGCTGCTTTTTAAGTAAAAGCGTTTACCTCCAAAAAAAAATCTTTATAACCAGGAAATTTCAAGGTCCAGCAAAAGGACGGACCATTAAGGAAAAAAAAACATGATCATTTAAACAAATATAATGGCAATATAAAGAAAAGAACTATAATTCATTTTTGATCAATGACTCAAAGTATGGATGTGCTTTATGTACTTAACCATAGTGTATAAGTCTGCAAAAGATGACTCAGGAGGCTCTAGGTACCAGCTCTACTGAGACCAAATACACAAATGGGTTTTTAGTATATTTCAAGTGTTATAAATATGGCATAGTCAGGACACTTGACATTTTGCAAAACTAGTGTTTTGTGTGTGTGTCATTAGACTAGGTGATTTCACCGGAAACAGAACTAAGAATATTTTGATGACGATGCTTTTGCAGCATTTTTATTTGTGGTTGATGAAAATAACTTGGTTACTTCATTTTTTTTTTTTTTAATCTTCACTCTGTCCTTACATTGTGTGCCATTTCATGGACATGAGAATTTTAAGATCATTTTAAGCTCATTAGAAGCACTTGTAGCAGATGAGAATGGAACAAATAGGAAATTTAAAAGCCAATTTAAGGGAAGAATAAAAAATGATATATGCTGCTTTAAACATTTTATTTTAACTGAAAATACAGACATACATACGTATGTGCCAATCTTCTGAGGGTGAAACAAAGCCTTTTCTTTAACGACACCTATTCTGATTGGTGGACCACACTGTCTTTCTTAAATAAAATGCAACCATAAAACAGCATTTCAGCTTGGGTATCTCCAAAGTGAAGTCTGCAATAAAGGGTTAGCTTAGCAGGCTAGGGGTGCTGAAACCCTGCACGTTCCAAAGAAAGGGCTGGTTCTTAACTGGGTCCTGGGAGAAAAAAAAAAATGAACCAAGAACATTTTGTAGTAAAATAATACCTGAAGCAGTTTTGCAGCATAGGATGCGCCAACATCACTTATGAGGTTATATCTAACATCCAAACCTGAAGAACACAGATGAATAGAAGCTGATATTCCTTCTAGTGAACACTTAAAATCAGGAAAATGAAAGCTGGAAGGAATGATTATTAAGGAGACATACCATTAATATATGGATTATTCTTTAAAATTCTGCAAAGAATCCAAAAATCTTCACCTGTTACTCTTTCTACTGGCATTAAGTGACAGTTACCAGCAACATTTAATGTGATTCCTGCCAATCTGTTAAAATATAAAAAAAGAAATCCAGTAGCGAAATAAAAGTATTTTTCCTTCATGTTTAGTAACATCATGGATAGCATTTACTGGAACCAAGTATGTACCACAATACAGATTTATACCAAGTAACTTAAAACTACTGAATATTCTACAGCTTTTGCAAAGCACTTTAATATATGCATAGTTTAATTTCTAAACCACAAGAAAACCAAAGTATTCCCACTTGACAGATAATGACATTGAAGACTTCAATGATTTGCGTAAGTAAACCCAGCTCACAGGAGTTAAGGACAAATCTGGAACCCAGACTTGGAGAATGCTGGTCTAGTCCTTTTTCAGTAAACTCCACTACCTCCAAGACCTAACTATGTCAATCATCTATGCTGAAGCAAAAAGTATGTCCACTTTATCAAGCATTTGCAAATGGCTTTCAAATCACTCAGTGTTCCAGTATTTTCACACAGATGAATATCAGTGAATGTTACTGATGTAATCAAGTATTTGTCTTCCTTACCCCTTTTCAATTTCTTCATCCACTTCTTGGAGTATATGCAATATAAAAGGTTTAATTTCCTGGGACTTTTCCATACATAGCTCATAATAATATTCCTGTAGACCGCCAATAGGTTCTGCAGCTTTTGAAAAATAAATGCATTACCCTTCATCACATATACATTATCCCAGGAGCTTCCCCCCCGCCAAAAAAAAATTAGACTTCTTTCAAAGATACAAATGTGTGCGTATAGAGTTGAGGGCAGGGTGAAGAAAAGGAGATGACGTTTAAGAATACAGAAAGGGAAGAAAAATAAGAAGGAATGGGAGAGAAGAAAAATGCTGTTTGGAGAACTAGGGCCATAGAAGTACCCACTGAGAGTGGGCAGACACTAACTTCGAAGTGACACAAAGGGAGAACTAACCTCTGTTATGTAACAGGCCTGGCAGCTGAGGAAAATGATGTTCAGAGAAATTATGTATTTTGCCTAAAATCATACAGATAATAAGGGCAGAGTACAGAATCATACTGACTCCAAAGTCTCTTCCTACTCTGCTATAATGGGTTAGGGTGACTCAAGGTTGCTTATCATGGCTTCAAACAAAGACAATTTTATCATAGAGTCTAAACTCAAAAGGGATCTGAAAAATCACCAAGTCCAATAGGCTTCTTGGAGACCCTCTATACCATGCACGTTGATGGCATTTGAATACAGCTCTGTCTGTTCTTCCTAACACCAAGTTGAGGCCTAGCTCACAGAAGCGCTTCACCTACCCTGGCCTTCCATTTCCTCTTTCTAAAGGTGATTTTCCCTGTCCAGTCCTTAATAAGGAAGACAGAAACAAAACAGGAGTTAAGAATTTGTTCCTCTGTTATACCTGCACTTTTCCTTAATGGTCTTATTATTTTCAATATTACTTTTTAAAAAATTTTTATTGGAGTCTAGTTGATTTACAATGTTGTATTGGTTTCAGGTGTACAGCAAAGTGAATCAGTTATACATATACATATATCCACTCTTTTTAAGACTCTTTTCCCATATAGGTCATTACAGAGTATTGAGTAGAGTTCCCTGTGCTATACAGTAGGTCCTTATTAGTTTTCCATTTTATATACAGTAATGTGTATATATCAATCTCAGTCTTCCAATTTATCCCTCCCCCTTCCCCTTCACTATTACTTTAAAAGCATCCTTTTTGAGGCCCAGGCCTTCTTGGGTAGAAGGTATGCTGACACTTTTCTTAGGAGCACACACCACTGTCTGTATTTTCTGTCCTACCTTTTGGGTATGTCTCTTTAAGAGTCCATGCTCAGAGATAGCACGACTCAATCAGCCTGAGGTCTTTAGGATCCAGCTTCTCCAAGTCTCCACATCTCAAAGATCTTATTTGCTGAGTGGATTTCTACACTATATGAACTAAAGAGTTTGCTAAACAAATGTGCAAAACAAGATTTAAGATGAGGAACATCATATTATAAGTGAAAGCAAATACACTTTTCTTAGAGTTTTTTAAAATAAACTTAAAAAAAATAAACTAAGGGACTTCCCTGGTGGTCCAGTAGTTAGGACTCTGTGCTTTCACTGCACTTCAGTGCAGCCCAAATAAATAAATAAATACATTTAACCCACACTTATTTCAGATAACTTGGAAATTTCAGTATCAAAAAGAAAATAAAGAAAACAAGAAAAAGAAAAGAAAAGAAACATTCATCAGCAATCCCACTACCAAAGAACCACCACAACTGAGGTCTGCGGGTATTTCTTCCCTATTATTTTTCCTTGTCTATATCCTTTTTTTCTTCAGTTAACATTGTGAGCAGCTTTCCCATATCATTAGATATTCTCTGAAAATTTTTAATGTCAGCATAATTTCTGTCTTGTGGATGGATGTACATAAGAAATCTTTCACTTACCAGATATAAAATAAACAACAAGGACATACTATACAGCACAGGGAACTATATTCAGTATCTTGTAATAAGCTATAATGGAAAAGAATCTGAAGAAGAATATACCTATATATACGTATGTATAACTGAATCACTGTGCTATACACCTGAAACTAACACAATATTGTAAATCAACTATACTTCAATTAAAAAAATTTTTTTAAAGAAATCTTTCACTTACTTTAGGAAATTTTCATGTATTTAAATAATACTTTAGCACAATATTTCCCAAATTGTGTTCTGTGGAATACTAATCTACAAGATGATCAAAGATGCTCTAAATAGGTTTTATTGTCAAATAAGTTTGGGAAATGATGAACTGAACAATGCTAAACAGATTCCTATCTACAACACTTCTCAGGACACTTAAAACTCTCAGGTGCTCAAAGATTCCTCAGATTGTTGAGGCTGGCAGGGAGGGAGGTTAAAAGTGCTCCCAGACTTAGGACTTTCGTGACCATGGTTAACATGGAATGCAACCCAAAAAATGCTAGTTTAGCGTCCTCAACAGAAAACAAAGCAAGTAGATCTCAAACGGATTTACTTCCTGGAGGTGGGCTCCCACTGGGTTTCTTTCCTCTCTTCTGGCTACTACTTTCCTCGGTATTAAAAATGTTAAACAAAATTTCAGAAATAGAGACCTGATTGAAATAAAGACGTGTTTATTTGGGGTTTGTTAGGACTGCAAACCAGGAGACACAGATCCAAGAAGCACTTGAACTGTGTTCCACCAGACTACAAAATGGTGGGGGCTTATAAAGGCAAAAACC
Organism: Platanista minor; assembly: GCA_004363435.1. Classification (NCBI taxonomy): domain Eukaryota; kingdom Metazoa; phylum Chordata; class Mammalia; order Artiodactyla; family Platanistidae; genus Platanista; species Platanista minor. The sequence continues at coordinate 29,432 of RJWK010021471.1, forward strand.
CCACAAGGTTACATAAATTGTTTGTCAAGCATTAGGATTGGAGCTGGCAAGAAGTAACGGTGCTTGGTAAGCAAGGATTGGTTAAGAGTCTGAAACAATTACAAAATTGCAAAGGTGGGGGTAATTTGAAACTACAAGGTTGCAACTAGCAGCTGCTAGCAGATTCTGTTTTGAAAACAGCTGGTAGTGTCCTTGAGTCTGATACAGTTCCGAGAAAATTCAAGTTCTCAGTGATGAAGGAATGCATCTGAAATCATATCCACAATGGCCACTTGGCTCCATTTTGCATGCCTGTACCACAGTTACTCCATTTTGATTTTTTTTTTTTTACATCTTTATTGGAGTATAATTGCTTTACAATGGTGTGTTAGTTTCTGCTCTATAACAAAGTGAATCAATTATACATATACATATGTTCCCATATCTCCTCCCTATCCCACCCATCCAGGTGGTCACAAAACACCGAGCTTATCTCCCTGTGCTATGCGGCTGCTTCCCACTAGCTATCCATTTTACGTTTGGTAGTGTATATATGTCCATGCCACTCTCTCACTTTATCACAACTTACCCCTCCCCCTCCCCATATCCTCAAGTCCATTCTCTAGTAGGTCTGTGTCTTTATTCCTGTCCTGCCCCTAGGTTCTTCACGACATTTCTTTTTTTCTTAGATTCCATATATATGTGTTAGCGTACAGTATTTGTCTTTCTCTTTCTGACTTACTTCACTCTGTATGACAGACTCTAGGTCCATCCACCTCGCTATAAATAACTCCATTTCGTTTCTTTTTATGGCTGAGTAATATTCCATTGTATATATGTGCCACATCTTCTTTATCCATTCATCCGATGATAAACACTTAGGTTGTTTCCATCTCCTGGCTATTGTAAAAAGAGCTGCAATGAATATTTTGGTACATGACTCTTTTTGAATTATGGTTTTCTCAGGGTATATGTCCAGCAGTGGGATTGCTGGGTCATATGGTAGTCCTATTTGTAGCTTTTTAAGGAACCTCCATACTGTTCTCCATAGTGGCTGTACCAATTCACATTCCTACCAGCAGTGCAAGAGTGTTCCCTTTTCTCCACACCCTCTCCAGCATTTATTGTTTCTAGATTTTTTGATGATGGCCATTCTGACTGGTGTGAGATGATATCTCATTGTAGTTTTGATTTGCATTTCTCTAATGATTAATGATGTTGAGCATT
>RJWK010021472.1:0-30637 GCA_004363435.1 Platanista minor
CAAAAAAAAAAAAAAAAAAAAAATGTGTATCAGACTTCCCCGGTGGCGCAGTGGTTAAGAATCCGCCTGCCAGTGCAAGGGACATGGGTTCGAGCCCTGGTCCGGGAAGATCCCACATGCTGCAGAGGAACTAAGTTCGTGCGCCACAACTACTGAGCCTGTGCTCTAAAGCCCGTGAGCCACAACTGCTTAAGCCCACACACCTAGAACCCGTGCTCCACAACAAGAGAAACCACTGCAGTGAGAAGCCTGAGCACTGCAAGGAAGAGTAGCCCCTGCTTGCCGCAACTAGAGAAAGCCCGCACACAGCAACAACGCAGCCAAAAATAAATTAATAAATTAAAAATCAGTTAATCAATCAATCAATCAATCAATCAAGTAGCCCTTTCACTAAAAAGAAAAAAAAAAGTGTCATCATGCATCAACTACGGTATTTAATTCAGGATGAACATCAAGACAACTGGGGACTAATGTGACAACTGGAGGTGGAAGGAAAAAAAGAAAAGACTTGTTTTTACTATACAGCAAACACAGTAAGTATTAACTTCAAAAATAAAGTCAGAAGAAAATAATTAAGCTCCTTTTGACTGCTCTCAACATAAAGATGTGGTAAACACTGGAAAAATTAGAATTAGCATTAGTTTTCATGCAAGTAACATTACAGATTACAGATAATAAACAAAGCCCTCTTCCAAAGTATACAGGAGTCCATCTTCATGACATATACACACAAAACCCATGACAAAAAGGTTAATAATAAACAGACACATAAACCATATATTATTACTTAAGATGTGACACAAAGCAATTTTCAATTACATATGATACTCTGCTCCTGTGACTCTCCATTTTTGTTCACACACCATGAATCACGGATATAAAATGTCAGCCTTCTACTTGAACTCTTTTGCTATTGGAGATTTCTGTCATAATCATAATAGGATTTAAACATAGCTGCTCATTTTAATGATTTGGGTTTACTCACATAGAAAGAAAAAACTTTTAATAAAGACAGTATGGGGAAATTAACCGTTTGGTAGGCTGACCAGAAATCTTACATAGAAGATTATACATATTAAAAGAACCTAATGTTACTAAGTGGTTTAAATGTATAAGCTAGGAGACACAAGTTTTCTAATAAACCTATTATCTATGGCAGACCAATACAGTACTCCAACTATGAATTGTAATCTGCTTTTGTTTTCTCTAGAGTGATATATGGCTGAGATAAAATGAACTCCTAGTGGTTTCTTAATGTTTCAAGGAGTAGCATTATTATTCTGTAACACTGCTTTAAAATAGAATACCTTTTATAAGTTCCAGTACATAAAACTGGCAGTAAGTAGTCAAAATACACATTGAAACATGAATAACTATGTAATAAACCATGATCAAGGGATTGCTAGCCATCTGCTTTAAAAAAAGCGATTATTTGAGGACAGAGTACAATTGTTTTGAGTCAACAATCAAGTCTTAATTGCCTGGCTCAGTTATTATCTCAGTTATGCTGTACTTTTATCCAAAAGATACTTAACATAAAAACACCAAGCCCCCTCTTACTAATCAGCACACTGTCATTTGTAATGTCTTGGGGATTTGAGTATTAGATTATTTTAAATTAGATATTGAGGCATCTGCTTGATATTTGGAGTATAACTTGATTATCATTTACAGTCTACTGAAGAGGAAAGAGATGTTTGGAGAAATTAAGAGATGAGATTAGACAGTACAAATATCACAACGGAAAAATCGCACAAGTTTAAAACTCACAAATCAGTCCTCCCCTGATTCCAGAAAAAGCAATAAAGATATCCACCATATTAGGACCCCAATACAAACCTAGTCCAAACCATTTAACAACTAACATTAGTTCAATGATAGTTTATTTAATAAGCAGAAAAAAATTCAAGCAGGAAGAAGTACTCAATTAGAGCCTGGAGAAATCTGACAAGGTTCCAGGGACAAATAGTCCTTTTAAAAATTCCTTTGAGTTTGAATGCTGAAGAGCTGAATTTATTAAGAGGTCACCATTTTTAAAGAGAAAAAATAAAACAAATATGAACACATATATATTTCAACATAGGCTTGACAAAAATTTGATTGTGATTTCTTGGAGATGGAAAACTGTACCTTATATAGTTCAAATATGTCTATTACCTGGCATGAGATCCTTAAATGTTTTGTGAATTAAGAGAAGCATGGTTTTTGCTTAGCTCTGGCACTCAGCTTCTGATCATATGATAATGTCAGAATTAGAAAATAAAAATCACTTTTAAAAAATAGAAAACTTTGCTGTCTTTTAAACTTCTAAAATATTCAACTAACAACAGTATCGACCATTTAGCTGAAAACTCAAGATTTTAAAATGTAAACTTGCATAGAAAGACTATAAAACCTTTACCTGAAATATTCTCTGTAGTATGTTTCCAGACTCTGACAGCGGCCCACAGTAAAAAATACTTTACATTTTCATACTTATACATAGACAGACACATCTATGTGTAAGTACAACAAAAGTGTCATGAGACAATACCTAGCCTCTCTAGGAGTGATGAATTCTATTTAAAAAAACTTTAATGCTGTTTTCAGCCCACTAACCTGATTTAACTATCATTAATGAGTCATGACCTGAAGTTGGAAAAACACTGCTCAGTACATCTTGGAAACCTTTTTTTTTATATAAAAGGGGGGAACTGTCAAAGGGAGTTGATGTAAGTTTTAGTTTTGAACAAAATATTTTGGATAAGTAACCGAATACTAAGAAGTAAGAATTTTTAAAGGTAGTAGGGCAGTAACCTCAAGCTCGGTAGCCTGAATACTGTATTTTTTTAGCAACGAAACAATGTGGAAAGGATAGAAAAACTACCAGATAAAACTACATTTACCGTCCTACTTCAGCGTAAGGTATGTCTTTTACTAATTAGATTTCCAAGAGGAATAATACGCATTATTAACAAGACCAAGAAAGAATTAAGAAATATATAATGTCTAAGACAGCTTCTGACCTAAAAAAGGGCTCCTGAGAATTATCTGGGGATTCCAACTTCCCTCAAACAGAATACCACTAATATCCTCCAGATTGTCTGGCCCTAGCCCTCATCATCTCAAGAAAATGTTTACATTACAGCTGGGTTCAAATGCAAGGTCAGTTAGCTTTAAGATTTGGGAAACTACCAAGAGCTTTTTAGCTGCATTATAAATCACTGTTAAAAAAATTATTAACTTTCTAAACTGACAAAAACAGTTTCACTCTATTTCAGTGCTACCAAGTTTCCTTAAAGTATCTGGCAAAAATATAAGCTTTATTTCAGAAATGTTTTACCTGCAAATCAAAAAGCTTTTCAGGTTCAGCCATATTATGTTAAAGAAGGACAACAATTAACTGCGATTTTTACCTCTGTTCTGAATTCAAAAATGACAGTTTGGGCTTCCCTGGTGGCACAGTGGTTGAGAGTCCGCCTGCCGATGCAGGGGACGCGGGCTCGTGCCCCGGTCCGGGAAGATCCCACATGCTGCGGAGCGGCTGGGCCCGTGAGCCACGGCCACTGAGCCTGCGCGGCCGGAGCCTGTGCTCCGCGGCGGGAGAGGCCACAGCAGTGAGAGGCCCGCGTACCGCAAAAAAAAAAAAAAAAAAGACAGTTTATGTCAAGTAAACAAGATAAGGTATTTATATTGTACAAATGCAGACTTGTTCTTTAGAAATTGTTTCTGTGAATAATACAGAATAGACACCAGGAGATTATTTTCTATTTCATTATATGAAAAAATCAATATGACTTTACTGCGGATAAGACCGCTAGAAATACATTTTATCATATATATCTCAGGACAAAATGGACAGCATGAAAACCTCAACATTATAAATAGAGATTGGGATCACACAATTCCCACAACATTCATCTAGTGGGGGAGAAAACCCAACGAATGACCCAAGCATTTTATATATATATATGCCTTTCTATGTACATATTGGGGGGAAATGTCATGAAGCATCTGCTATATCCCCAGATCCTATTGGGGTTCTACATATACATTATCTCTAAATCTTAAGTACCTGCAAGCCTGGACGTATCTCCATTTCACAGGTGACAACACTGAGGCTTGGGAAGGCCATATGACTTGTTCACGCGTACAATTAATCCAAGTAACCGCAGGACCGCGCACTCTGCGAGAGGGAAGCAAGGACCGCTGGGTTCTTGGTGGGGTCGCCCCTCCCGGGCTCAATACTGTCTACCTCGCTGCCACAAGGTGCGGAAAAAGCAAACCCCAGGAGGGGCCTATCACAGAGCAGACATGACTGCTCAGAGGAAAGCAAGGCTGATGCCTCACTGGACATCCCCGATTACCCGTCTCCTCTCATCGCAGAAGCTTAGCCTCCCAGGCTGTCCATCCATCATCGCCAGGTGCCTCACTCCCGAATGGCTCTCCAGCCCCATCTGCCCAGACTCTGCCTCCGAAACTCACAACCTGTGTGTCCAGGGTCTTCTGCAAAGGCTTCCTTTCACCTTCTGTGAAACCTCTGAGGATACTACTTGCATGACAGCCTCTCCACCGGCGCCATGTCCTCTCCCCTGCACCACATGCCAAGCTGTCCCGAGGTGAGATCAGTCCCGTTTGCTTCTCGACCACACCCGCCCCTGCCGCGCTCCCTGAGAAGCACATACCAGCAGGTAACATTGCGCCCCTCTCCTACTAGCGCTCATCTCTGGCCCAAGGAGTTAGTCCTCTTCGTTTTTGCAAGATTCTAGTCCCCAGTTTCCTGTTCTCTCCACCTCTACTCAAGTGACCCAAACAATATCAGTGTAGTGGTTTCAAAGGCTGAATGCCAAGAGCTGAACTCCGTGTACCCCTTCCTGGTGGGCACGTTGCCTGACCACCCGGAGCCTTGTGTGTAGCAGGAGGGCAGTCACAGAGTATGAGCCACTGCGGGTTCGGCACCCAACCCCCCGCACGCTCTCAGTGCCCTCTCTCCCCAGGCTGGACGCTCAGGCCAACCCTGAATCACTCTGCAGCCTCTCGGCGGTCTTGCTCCTGTCTCCCATCATGGTCCAGGCCTGGCCAAATCCCAGTCCTGGTTAAATCCAGCTCTTCACTTACCCTAAGTCTCTACCCAACTAGCTAAATCTGGACTCCCTCTGAACACAGAAACATTCATTTCAAATGGGCCCAGAGCACTGCCTGGCAATCCTACAGTTCTCTACATAATTCTCTCTCCTATCTTTCTTGGAGACTGTTTCATGCCTTCTCCTCTCTAATCAAATTGTCAACATCCTCCTTCTCCCTCTCTCCCTCTCAGCCCTTAATGGCCTCTTACTTTGCTTGTGTCTCCAGTGGAAGCAACCAACACTGCCTGCGGCTCCTCTATCGGCCGGCTGACTCAAGGACTCCGCTCCTCCACTGAGGCTCTCTGGTACCCAGCAGCTGACTCCTCTCATGTGGAACTTTCCTAGACACCATGCCATCTCCAATCTGAAAAGCAAAACTAGACTAACACAAGACCCTTCCTCGGCCCCGCCACTCTCCCATGCGTCTGCTCTGTCCTGTCTACACACTTTGACACTGCCCTGCTCACCGCCTCCACTGCTCACCTCCCGTCCGCTCTGCAAGCCTCTCCAATCAGACTTTCATCCCCAACCCGCCCCCCGAAACTGCTCTCGTCGAGGCCAACAACGGCCTCTATCCTGCCAAAGCCACTGGGCCATTTTCAGTTTTCCTCTTATGTAACTTCTCAAAAGTATTTCCTTCTTAAGTGCCTTTTCCCTCACTGGCATCTGAGCCTTATCCTCTCCCCACACCCCACACCCCATCCATTATCGAGTCCCTGTGCCAGAGCCTCCACCGCCACCTCTGTAACGCAAACCAACTCTCCCACTGCCTGGTAACAGGCTCCTAGCCCGACCCCTACCTGCTAGTCTTCCAAAGAGCAGCCACAGGCGCTTGTCAAAGCACAGATTAGATCATGCCCCTCCACTGATGAAAACTGCCTTTAGATTAGAACAAATCCAAACTCTTCTATACCAAGGCCTACCAGCCTCTCAAATCCCCGTACCTCTCCACGCTCATTTCCTACCATCTCCTCCAGGCCCTGTGCTGCCACAGACTATCTTGTTATTATTCCTAGACAATGTGAAGCCTGCTTCTGTGTGAGAGCATGTGTACTTGCTGCACTCTCTGCTTGAAATAGCTTTACCTAAATATATACACAAGGTTGGTGGGGGGAACATCCACCTGGATTTTGTTTTTATCAGGTTTGCTCTGATGCCACTCTGACTGCTCCATCCAAAGTACCGCCTCTCCTGATTCCCCATCCTCACTCTCTTTCCTTCCTTGCTTTATTTTTTTCACAATACTTACTATTATCAGAAATTTTGTCAAATGTTTATTTAGTTACTTTTATATTGTCTGTCTCCCCAACTAAAATGCGGGCACAACTAGAGGATTTACCCTGTTTGTTTTGTGCACTGATGTATATATATTGATGTATATACTTCCCATGTCAAAAAATGAGCTTATATGTGTAGAGCACATAGGAGGTATGAATGAATATCTGGTGAATGAATGAACTTAGTAAGTAGTGGAGAGGCTTCAAACCCAGGTCCCTATCATTCTGAAGCCTAAGTTCTTTCTCAGGTACAACATACTGCCTATATTTCTCAAGATAATTAGATAAATAAGTATAAGCCCAATTCAGTTACTTTTTGTCAGTCCATTAACTTACTTCAAAGTTATTCACAAAGTTTTAAGATAAAGGATATACCTCAAATAGTAAACAAAATAGATAAGGCACCAGTACTGAAAAAAAGAGAACTATATACACTCTTGGGTTGGTTTAAAGCAACAAGATACATGACAGTTCAAATTTATAAACACAAAAATAAAACTGAGTTTTTAAAAGATTCCTTTAATTGCAGTTAAACTGGGATTTACAAATTAAATCTGCATACTTTAAAATCTCACCTGATAGGAAAGACATGCCTTTTACAAGCTCAGCTAGCTGGGAGGTTATGTTAAATAGAAAATTATGTAATAGATGTGGTGTTCGTTATTAAAACAAACGCTACTAAAATTTAAATACATGTAGATATATCAACAGATACACTGACATTTTTAGAATTAATCCAGTTCTTATACGCGGGCCTCTGACTGGTGTGGGCTCTCCCGTTGCGGAGCACAGGCTCCAGACGTGCAGGCTCAGCGGCCATGGCTCACGGGCCCAGCCACTCTGCGGCATGTGGGATCTTCCCGGACCGGGGCACGAACTGGTGTACCCTGCATCGGCAGGTGGACTCTCAACCACTGCGCCACCAGGGAAGCCCTTATATTCTTAAAATTAATTATTATATTTATCACATTTTAGAGCTAAGATCCACCTATGAAGCTGATGGGAGTTGAAGCTGAGTGATGGTTACATGAAATTAATTAATTACACTATTCTACTTTTGTATACGGTTGAAATTTTCCATAACAAAAAACACGGTCAAAACTGGAATACCTACAGTAACTACCTGAAGACAATGTAATAATCCATTAACAAGGGAAACTAGCTACCTGGCTGAAAAGAAGGTTTATATTCTGTGTAGTACTTTAACAGGTAAATACTGGGTAGCATCCAAACTAAACACTTTGGGGTTAAGTGAAAGAACTACACTGAAACAATTTACAAACCGGTCACTCATTTAGATACAACAGATACAGTAGACCGTTTAGACTCTTATGGAGACTGGGGCTTTAAAAGCTACACCGCGTTAAACTTAGGATGACATAGTTCTTTAGGAGCCTAAAAAGCCCTCTGCCTAAACTCTAACAGGAATTCACACTTCTACAGGAAAGTGAGAACAAAGGTAAGAGCAACAGGGTTCTCATGAAAGCACTGAGGAGTGGAGAAAGCGTGAGATACACAGGTATGATAGGTACGTGTTGTAACAACATGTTTATTGCATACGTGGAAAGGACTAATGGGTCAATGATTTAACAATAAAGTTTTCGCTCCACCTTCAATGCTAACGACAAGGTGCCCACTATTAAAGAGACTACTACTTAAAATGTCCATATTTATCTCATATTTGAGTTCTTAAGTACAAAAGCTTAGGCAGCACTTACTGTCTCTCCCCACCCTCACCAAAAAAAGGTAAGCAAAGAGGCTTTAGACATTTACAATAGACTATAACAAACTACAGTGCAAGTCCAAATTTGGAAACACTCAAATGCAAACATTGTATGAAATCAGATTTTCTTTCATTTATTCTTTTGATATATATTCACTGACTGCCTACCAAGTGCCACACAGTGTGCTTAGCTTCTGAGTATACAGTGGTGAACCAGAGATGGTCCCTGTCCTTCTGGAGTCTGTAGTCTGGGGACAAGAAGGACAATAAGTAAATAAACACAAATTCTTAATTACCGCTTATGATAAATGCTGTGAAATAGAAAACATGATCAAAAATAATGGGATGGGGCAAACAGCCGCTCTGGCCAAGGATGCCCAAGGAGGTGACGTTAAGTCACGAACTAAAGGACGAGGAACTAACCAGTGTATTTTACCTCCCTTCTCCCCTGTGTATTTTAATGCAAATCTCGGACATTATGTTATTTCACCAGAAAATACTGATACTTCCGTATGTATCTCTGATAGAAAAGACATTTAAAAAGTATGTATAACCACACTGCCATTATCACACCTAGCAAAATTAATAAGAATTTAAATGCATGGTTCATATTCAAATTTCCTCAAAAATTGCAAAAATGTGTTTTTGTAGTTGGTTTCTTTGATCAGCATCTAAAACAGGACCATGCATTGCAATTAGCTGCTATGACCCGTACGTCTCTTTTGAGCAATAACAGTTCGCCTTCCTCTCCTTTTCATGCTGTTCACTTGCTGCGCTGTTTGTTTGGCAGAACGTCCCACTCTGGGCTCAGCTGCTTCCCTCCTCATGGTACTGTTTCACTTGTTCCTCTACCCTCTATTTTTCCTATGAGCATGTAGCTGGATCTGAAGTCTTAATTACATTCAGGTTCAATTTGCTTGGCAAGAGCCCTTCATGGGTGAGGCAGTGTGCTTCCTGTTGTGTCACGCTAGAGGCACATATGTCTGGTTGTCCCACTTTTATAGTATTGTCACAATTCGTCACTGGGATGATTTGAAGAGAGGGAGGAAGAGTGTCCCTGGCATAGGGGCAACCACGTGTTGTTGAGGAACTGAAAGTAAGAGGCAAGGAAGACTCTTTGGAAGATGAAGATGGAGAAGATGCATTTATACACATAGGTTTGTAAATTGGGTGGTGAGTTCCTCACTGAAAAGGATTTTAAACACTAATCTTAAAACCTATGGCATAACTGGGTTGGCAACCTTTTAGATGTGGGAAGTGCTTCTGATTTCTCTCTTTCTATTATTTCTGAGAGAAAGAGGTAGAAAAAGGATGCCAGGTATTGCCTGGAGCAGCAGGGACAAACAGCTTAAGTAGTGCTGTGTGACAGTCTCACCTTTAACCCGCATTTAGAAGAAATCCCTTATTTACTCTCATTTCATTTCTACCTAAAAACCCAACAGGTGAAAGTAACTAGCAGAGGGCATCCTGAGGTCCAATTCAGAAAGAAACAAAAAAGCACCTGGATGCAGTTCACTCCCCAGCGAGTATTTGTTCAGGTCAGAGGACCTGGGCTGACAGATCAAGCCACTGGCGAGTAACCGCTGGATGGGATTTGGATTGGGGGGAAAATGTTAACTCATCTACTTGTATTAACTCTACTGTCTGCTCAAGTTTCTGACTGGTGCACCTGCTAATACCCAAAGATAGCTGAAGGTAGATTTCTCCCTCAGAATGACCATGTATTTCCAAATTTAAGAAAACCGTTAACTTCCACACCTGGAAGGGTTAGGTCATTCAGTCTTAATTTACAGATGAAATCAAGATCTACTGAAGTTACTGAACTTATAAAACTAATTAGTCCCAGAACAAAAGTATCCCAAATTGTTGTTCCTTTCTTCCACTATACCATGTTGTTTCTTACTCATAAAAATTACCATTTAAGAATTTTTCTCCTAATCGTACTTGGTTCTCATAGATACACTCAAGTTCAAATTTTATGGCATGTATGGGCTCTTTACTTTTCCATTTCAATTCCTCAAAGACACATGTTTCCTGAGTGATGAGGTAATGAGCACAATATCTTTCCTACCACATATAAAGAAGTGCTCCCGAAACAAATGTACATAATTAGAATACGTAAATCACTAATAATTCTGATTTCAGAATTCTGGATGACAAAATTATTAGAGTGAATGTGATTCCTTGTAATAGCCTAGGCATTGTTTAAAGTAGGGGTCCCGGGCTTCCCTGGTGGCGCAGTGGTTGAGAGTCCGCCTGCCGATGCAGGGAACACAGGTTCATGCCCCGGTCCGGGAGCATCCCACATGCCGCAGAGCGGCTGGGCCCGTGAGCCATGGCTGCTGAGCCTGCGCGTCCAGAGCCTGTGCTCCTCAGCGGGAGAGGCCACAACAGTGAGAGGCCCGCATACCGCAAAAATTAAAAATAAATAAATAAATAAAAAATAAAGGAGGGGTCCCAAACCCAGAAGTTTTAGGGGCCAGGAAAGTGTGGTCTACAAGTAAAGCAAGCTGGATATACCACATGAAGGTGCCACAGAGCACACTAGAGAAAGGAGTCTCTGCTCCAGGTCATTGTGGCCCTTAGGGACAGAAGCTCAGTGTTCCCAAATCTTCCAAATGTTAAGGAAAGATCTAAAAACCAGTTATTTGGTACGGAAAACTTATCCAAATTAAAAATGTTGGCAACAAAAGAAAAGATTTTAAGTACACTGTGTAAGTCCAACAACACATATCTGCAGGATGAATGAAAATTATGTCCCACATAAGAAAGTATGCATTATTCCTGGTTTGAACTTATTGCTATATATTTTTAAAATTCTGGCCCGGCTCATGAGTCCATATACAAACAGATATTTAAATTCAGGTCAGAATCCACCAAATTATTCCTAGCTTTTGGTTGGCAGTTAGGTTAATGTTCCTGAAAAGTAATTTTAACTGAATTCTTATACTCAGAAACATGTTTAACATTTATAAAATATAGAAGTAATTTCAAAAGCCCTGATATTTAGGAATGTTTTTGCTGCAGTAGTTAGTGCTGCCTATTTGCAACACATTGTACTATACATTAGGTTTTTATTAGATAGGTCCTGCCAAATAAAGCAGGAAAAATTCTGTGGCTACAGATTGTAAGTGCTCAGCATAAGGAGGAGATTAAGGGCTCTGGGAGCTCAGAGTGCCGAGAGCATAGGCTTTAGTGCCATAAATACCTGGGTTCAAATCCTGCCTCTGCCAATTCCTAGTTGATTCCTCTTCTTGCAAATGAAGATACCCTTACCTGCTTTGCAGTGGTAATTCTCTTTGCTGTTATGAGAACTAAATGGGGCCTAGTAAAGCATCTGGCATATGTTAGACTAATAAACGATGTTAGCTTCCTTTTGCCCTAAATTTGCAGCCATCAACCACAAATAATATTTCTAAAATTTAATTCATCACCCTTTCTACATAACTGGCTTGTCATCCCATCTCATTTCCTACAATTTGAATCATTTTTTGAAATTAAGTTGTGAACCGATGCAGCAGTTTAGCCAATGACACCAGAAGAGTGAAGGCCACAGAAGCTCCTGGGGGAGTCAGGGCTGTTCATTTAACACAAGCGCTGCTCTGAGGGGTAGACAGTGGTGGAGGCCAAGTCGTGGAAGTGGTGAACAGAGTTCTACCCACGTGTGTTTTGTAAGCTGTTCCCAACTCCTGAGTAGGGCCAGCAGTTCTCAAACTTTGGCCTGTGGAAGAATCAACCAGAAAGCTTTTAAAAAACACAGATCCTGGGCTCCCAAGAGATTCTGGTTCAGCAGGTCTGGAATGGGGCCTTTGAACTTGAATTTCTAAAAAGCTCCAGGTGATGCTGATGCTGCTGGCCAGTGGACCAGGCTTTGTCAAGACCACTGAACACATTCTGGACAACAGGCATCCAAGGAAGAGGGGATGGCCGCAGCCCTGGCTGAAAAGTTAACACACCTCCTCAGATTCTTTTCCTTTCAAAGCAAGTCTCTTGATGTAAAACATGTAACCTCTAAGCATAGTTCTCAATGTGGTCCCCCTAGAACACCACGAGCAACAGCAGCATCTCTCGGGAACTTGTTAGAAGAGAAAATTCTTGGGCCCATCCCAGACCCACTGACTCAGAAACTCTGGGGTTAGGGCCCGGAAATCTGTGCTTTAAAAAGCCTTCTAAGTGATTCTGACCTAAACTAAAGTTGAAGAACCACTTTTCTATTCAGTTCCCCATAAACACTTCAAACAGAACACATCCAAATTAGTATTTCTTACATACCAGGTTTCCATGTAAGGATGTGTCGAAGAAAGGGTTCCGTGGCTTGAAAAATGTCTGATATTCCCTTCTGTCTCATTATGTGCTTTGTGACTCTGGAAGCATGGAGTAGCCTGGATGCTTTACTGTTACTTTTTTTTAGCAGCTCTCAGGGACGCAGCAGTAGGAGAGGAGGTGGACGTGAAGATGGGGATGCAGACAATGGTGATGCACAGGTGACACTTACAAGGTGTTAGGTACTATTCTAAGATCTTTTTATTTATGAACCCATTTAATCTTTGTGGCCACCCCATGAAATAGCTATTGTTAGAATTTAGAGTATTTAAAGTTACCAACATTTAAAAATCAGGACATTTCAGGTTTCTACTTTTAAAACTGAAAAACCTGGCAATGTAGAGCTTGCATTCCTGTCCGAGGATAATCAGCTGGGCTAATAAGCAGCCGCAGCCCAGGCCACCCACTTTCGACAGGAAAGGTGCCCTCCAGTTCAAAGGTTCTGCCCAGACCCCCAGGCTCCTTCATCATTTTCATTAATTCCTGGTACTGGAAGGCATGAATTTGTGGCATCTGCTTTGAAAAAAAAAAAAAAAAAAGTATATGTCTATTTATATACAGAGGGGATGGGGACGGGGAAGAAAGGGAACAACGTAATTAAAGCAGGTTGGAAATGGGAATAAAGGCTTTGACGGGGAATCATCAACACGTGTGGGCACAGGGCAAATCCTAGAGATGACTGTGAATCATTAGTATTTCTAATTCCTAAGCATCTCTTGAACCGATCGCCTTCTGTCTATTCCTGTTGCCACTCACTTAGTTCAAGTCTCCACCAACTTTTGCTGATTATTGCAGAACTCACTGCACTAGCTCCCTCCCTGCAGTCTTTTCCAGCTTCAGTCCAACCTCCACACTGCCTTAAGAATGTTCTTTCTAAAATACAAATCTAATCATTCTGCCTTCTTGCCAAAAACCTTTCATGGTTCCACATTATTATAATAGCAGCTTTCAAACTAAGACACAGAACCTTCTCTTTAATGAAAAAGCTTACCTGGGAGATAAATATATTAAAAAGATGAACATGGAAACTGCTCTAATGGTCCCTTACAATTTAGTTCTCACCTTCTTCCCGGGTGGTCCAGCTAGAGATGCCATTTCACAGCCTTCCTCGAACCCAGGTATGGTGTATGCCAGAGGAGAGCCGAGTGGGTATGAATGGCAGCATGTTACTGTGGGTCATCTCCAAGTCAAAACAGCCTCATTGGATTCGGGGACACCCAGCTGGCAGTAACTGTGCTTCCCCCAAGTAGACTGGGACAATTCTCCTAGGGGACAGCTCAGCAACGCGATGGCAAAACCCAAGTCCCTGAAGGACTTCGGGGAAGACAGCTGTCTTGCAAGCCTAGACCAGCCACATTGGTAGCTGCAGGACTGAACTGTCTTATTGAAGCCACTGTTTATTTGGCCTTTTTATGACTGCAGCTTAACCTTATCTTTAATAAATACAGTTTGATTTGTTTTATTTTTTTTTCTAATGTAGACTTATAACCCTTTTAGAAAGCAAGCCAGTGATAAACTAAACGTACTAAGTTCTAAGAAAATTCTATTCTCCCCAAAGTAACAAAAAACTAAAACAACCACCCATATGCCCAAACTAACAAAAAATAATTAACGTGCTGAATATTCTGGAAAAAGAAAAGGAATTGGTATTAAGAAGATATTCAACCAGGCGTCAGGCTGATTGCAATCCATTTTCTAATTTAAACAGTACAGCAAGCAGAAACACAACAACATGTATAAAGCGTGGGGAACAGAAAACTAGTACTCCTTTTATGAAGAGAGACAGACGGAAACCTGACAGGCTGTCTGAAACAGCAGCACTCTGGAAAAACAGGCAGTACTCGTAACATACTGTATTTTTTCTCCTGAGGTATAGTTAGCAAATAAAAGGCAATACAAAAGATAAGACACTACAAGGCTATACTACAAATCATCCACCTAACTTTGGGAAAGACATTTCACTTTTCATTTTTCTTTCTGTGGTTCAACAGAGGCAGTATATCCCAAACTTCTGGCATTTGTATATTACCTTTACCATTTTTTTGCAATATTGGCATAAAGTGTGGATTATTATCCCTTTATTTTTCTTAAAATTCAGCTAATTTTTAAGTTATATCCCACTTTACCCTTGTTCTAAACAATAATACCTGTGAAATCACCAGAGCCTTGTGTGAATTATGTTTTTGTAGTATACATTAAAATACAAAAAATAAACTTAAACGCTAATTTGTCACCTAACATCACCTTGTTTGCCAGCAGGGATGTGCACCTCACACTTCGGAAACCAATGGACTTAGACAATTTCACGAGCATGACAATTCTGTGCTCTAAGTCAGGTCTCAGTGTCAGACCTCCTGAGGGACCGCTGGGTCTCCTGGTGCTCCAAGTGCTAAGGCAACAACACAACGACCGACCAGAGATGTGGATGTACCTCGGCTTTAACCCCAGAGCTTCCGTGTGCACTAGTGGTGCCCTGCATGTGCCAGAGCCCGGGGTTCAGAGCACAAAGATTGCTAACAGTTATTCAAGCTATTCGAATCTACAGAAGGCTAAGCCAGTTGGCCCAATGAACACTGCTTGCCCAAGGACAGTCACCTAAATTCCAGCCCAAGATGCATGGGAGAAAGTCCAGAGTGCCAGAAAGGCTAGACTTCACGTGTGCAGTGTCAGATATGAAACATGCTATTAGGTTAGGGGTGTCAACAACTATAAAAGATCCACAAAAGAATGTTTTTCTTGGTGCCATCCTGGCTCCATAGGGCAAATTAAAAGCAACTCAGCAGAAATCTTTAAGTTTTCCCAAAACAGCCACCTTCCTAAATCTTTCCAAATTTTACTGGTTTTTTTCAAAGTTTACCTCTGAAAGGAGAAGAGAACTTCAGAATGGTAATCTTAATCGGCAATCATAAGGTTTCTCCTTTGAATAAGAATCGTGTAGCTGTGGTTACCACCTGTCTCTGCTAGCTCTGTCAGAAGGGGGACCGACTAATCCAACCCTGCTCTATTTAAACATGGGTATTATCAGGTATCTTGCTTTTTTCTACTTCTTGGTTATGTGCCAGCAATGGAGAGGAATGTTACCATCTGATATTCAAATTAAAGACACCGTGAAACAATAACTTCAGTAGGAAAAATTAAAGGAACGTTGGGGGAAAAGAATTAGACAACAAGAGAAGAAGCATAATATATATACTCTAAAGTACTAAAGCAGCCAAAGAAGAGTCTCTTCAGAGCATCAGCTCCTATCCTGGAAGCATCTTTAATGACCTGTGACGTAGTTCACTAAACGCCATCCTATTAAATTCCCTTTTGCCTGATTAGCGGTTGCCAAAAAACTTTTGGAATATAACTTTCTGCCTAAAATTGGAGCATTTACCACAATATTTGAAAGTACAAACTTTATAAGGCAGAATCTTTGCGTAATTTTAAGTTTCTAAAGTAATGTTATTGCCTTGCAATATTTTTACCCCTTGAGTTGTAAACTTCATAAAAACATTCAAAAATAGGCTGCAACATAAGCATCTCTAGCTATATGAACTCTTTCTAACAAAATTCAAAATGTGAATGAATTTGGGCCATAAGGGACACTTATATTTTCATTGTATATGAAGATAAACAGATTCTGTCTAAAAGAGAGAAAATAATCAATGCTTTGAGTTAAAATAGGAAAAACTCCACCAAAATCACTGGCTCCCCCCAAACCACATGCTTCTCTTGACTCTCCCACTTCTCTGAGGGCGCACTTGTCACCGTTTCCTCTTCCCGACTGTCACCTCACCTGACAGGTGTCAGCTCTGGACTGTCTACCTCAGGGGTCTCAAACTCCAGCGCCCACAGGGGAAGAAGATAAACAGTCATCTCTTGGTAACTGAGGGGAACTGGTTCCAGAACCACCTCCCGTCCCCCATCTCCAAAATGTGCAGATGCTCAAGTCCCTTATATAAAATGGCATAGTACTTGCACATAATCTACCTCCTCCTATGCTTTACAACATCTCTGATTACTTACATCACCTAGCACGATGTAAATGCTATGTAAATAGGTGCCAGTGTACAGCTAATTCAAATTTTGCTTTTTTGGGACTTTCTAAAAAAATTTTTCCCAAGTATTTTCAATCTTTGGTTGGTTGGATCCCCGCATGTGGATCCCACAGATACGGAGGGCCGACTGTATAGAGCTATAATGACAGGAACAGATTATTACACATCGAATAAAAAAAGAATCCTGTGTCCTGCCTAATAAAAGGGGGATAAAAGTGGGAGAGGGACAGAATTCCAATGCAGAAGAAATGAAAACAACAGAAAATCAACCCTTACAACCACTATTATAATAACTGATTAAGCAATAATCACCAATGAATGCTGAACAACAGAATATTCACACAGTCTCAGACTCTTCCCCCTAACATTCATCAGGGGAAAGTTACCTTTACAATGAAGAGCAACCGGCATCATTACCAAAAAACCCCAAACTGGATATACATTATACATTATACATCTTCTGATGTAACACACTGAAAAGGAATCAACATCATCTATGAAGTATCCTTGCCAAAATGTTTCCATCTGAATTTAATCATGAGGAAACTATCCACATTGGCCTGGACTCTTCCATAATATCACTACAGTAAAAGATTTAAGAGGAAAAAAGGCTAAGAGATTGTTCGAGACTAAAAAGATAGAACTTAAATACAGTGTGTGATCTCTGACTGGATCCTGAATTGAGGGGTAAAAAAGATAGCTACCAATAACATTATTGGGAAAACAGAATATTGGACAATAATATTGCATCAATGTTAAATTTCCTAAGTGTGTTAATTTGTGGTTATGTAGGAGAAATGTCTTTGTTCTTAGGAAAAACATGCTGAAGTATCAAATATACAGGGGATGAGTGTCATAATATCTGCAATCACTGTCAAATGGTTCAGAAAATAAAGCCTGGGGTGTGTGTGTATGTATTTGTATGTGTATGTGTGCACACGTACCCATCTGTGTGTTCAAAGAAAAAAGCCAATGTGGCAAATTGTTAAAATTATCAAATTTGCAATATAGCTTTTAAAAACAAAAGGTATGTATCAGTCAAAATATCAAAAAGAAAAGCAACGCAAGCACTTATTATCTGGAAAAAAAATTAAATGTAACTGTTACCAGCTTTAGTTGATCCGATGGAAAATTTTTTAATGCTATGACATTTTTGGAATGTTCTAATATGAAATGCTAATTTAGGAATTCTCCTGATTATTCCCAATAGATTATAGAGGTTAACTCTGTTAAACACTAAACACACAAAATAACTGGGCTCCATGCAAGCCTCACAGTGAGTCTAAAATATAACGAGCCACTGAATTCACAGATCATGGGAAAGAAGCTGACGATCCAATGGAACCGGCCACCTAAACAGCTACATGCAACGCTGTTTTCCACTCAAGCCCAATTTCAAAGGAAAGTAGTTTTCAATGGTTGGTTGGTCAAAAACAACATTAAGTAGCAAGCACTAAAAAGTTAATTGAATGTTTGCCAGAAAGAGTATGACTCGTTTTTATACTGGATAATTAATTTCTTTGTTTTTATAAGAATTTTAAAGAGTGACCAACATGCACCCTGTGGGTAATTAACTTCATTCAAAAAGACTTCTTACTTTTGTGGCATGGACTATGCTTAGGTTTGGAAACACTCCAAGAATGTTTTTATTTGTTTTAAAATTTTGCTTCTTCTAGTATTTTTTTTCCTTTACCTTAAGGATATACATTAAGTGTTATAGTATTTAAACTCCATTACCAATAGCTTTAATAATATCATTGACAGTATATGCCTAAGTAAATCCTCAGAAAGAAAATAGGTTTTATAATAGGAAGCATTCTTAAGTAAATTATAATCAAATGCAATGGATCTTAGTAACTTTAAATGTGTAAGCTAAAAATTTGTTTTGGGATGATTGGTCTGGGTTTAAAAAAAAAAAAAACTGAACATGTGGAAAGTTTCCATAAGCCTGCTGAAAGAAACTATAAATATTTATATACACACTACTACTTTATGAAGCATGACTTTAAGAAATAATTTTAAAGATTAATATGGCATCCTAAATGTGAATTATTTTGTGATGAATTTGCTATGATTTTAAAAATTATGATTTCTTGCTAATTAGGATAAAATTCACATGCTCCCAATCAAAATCTTTGTTAATATGAATCCTAAAGAGAAAAAAATTCTGTAAATCAGAATAAGTTAAAAACAAACAAGACCCTACAAGTAGGTGTGCCTCGCTTGTGTAACACCTTCCTTATGAAATCTCTCTGAAAATTGGGAAAATTGCTTCTTAAATATATCCTATGTGTAACAATTTCTATAAAAAGTTTTTCTGTTGTAGTAATTCAAAGAATCTGAACCATTTCATAACTTTCTACTCTATTTTCCAAGACTGGATCTCACAGTCCACATGGCACATGTTTTCAATGATACCAGCGTTATACAATGTTTGTGCTTATATCCTGGTTCCTGGCAGAGTTACACAATAGTAGCTGGCTCACTGGCTCCCTGTTCAGCCTTCCAAGTAGTTACATATAAAATAGTCATGCATTTTATCAGCAACGTTCTAGCTCCCCAAATCAATGAAACTCCCAAGAAATGATACAGTATTCTAGTTATTTCTCCATTAACATGATTTTGAGACAAATGTCTCTATTAAAAGTGTAATTCATCAACATGTATATAAGACTATTGTACTCTTCATCATTTCTTGGCTTTTTTAAAGAATAGAAGACTTACTTTGGCAATAAGAAATAACGGGAAAAGTGGGAAGCAGTGGCTAAATATCTGGTGTTGAAACCCTTAGGTAAAGGCAAGAGTGCAGAGATAATTAGCCAAGTTATCCAGTCAGTGGATTTTACTCTGGCATAAGTTTTACACCATCATACAAACACCTACTCCTCTCCAAAATATTCCAGTAGACAATTAATGGGGAGGCAAACAAAGAAGCACTAACATAAGTAGATGCTAGTTAATATGGCAATTGAAGAAAATGAGGGGAAAAGGGAATCCTAATTACAGGTACTTTTCTTTTAAAATTACCCAAATCCCACAATCTAGGGGGATAAAAATCACTATTAATATAATTAGGGTTTTCATTTTCTCTTAATTTTTTCTACACACATTTCTATTTTTTCCCTGTATAACTGAAATCATACTGAGCAGTTTATATCCCATTTTCACTTAACGTTATAGTCCAGAGCATGTTCCCACTGCTGGGCATTTAGGTTTTTCCTCCATTTTTTCCCTCCGTGTTCCTTTGTGTTCTTCAACATCAACAGGACTGGAAGCGTCCTGAGGCCACAGACTGCCTTTCTTGTCTGGTTTCCCAACATTTAGCACGCTGTTGCACACGGAATATACATTTACATGTTGACTTTAAAAAGACCTATGTTGTAACCTGGTCCTCTGTGTCACAAAACTGAATTTTATAGTGAAAGCAAGATAAATAATCATGATTAAACAATCAAAGGCAGAATTTCTGAAGCAAGGTGGTAGAATGAAGGAGGAATTCATTTCTGTTCTTATCCAATTCTCCCGCCCTCCCCCCCCAAAAAGTTCTTAAAGAAACTTAAAACGGTATTAAACCTACAATGCTGAAGAAAGCAGGAGAAGAGAAAATAACAGGTGGAGATGTCGCTGCTTTCAGCAGGTGGAGAAGGGGTGGCCGGGTGAAGGGAAAGGACCAGCTGATACAGCGAGTACTTGCAGATGCAAATGAGTGAACACTCTGCTTCCCAGGACAGGCGGGAAAGATGGGGAATCAGAGGCACCAGGCCCCTTGGAGGACGGGCTGGTTGAATGGGTTACAAGTCAGCCCCCAGATGGCCTTCCCAATGTCAGCGTCCAGGCACCTCCTCCTTCTTCACTCTGGCAGAAGACGTGAGGTTTCTCATCAGAGAATGGGGTTAAGAGTCCACCAAATGCCCAGCAGTACAATGAAAGCAAAGAAAGAGACCCCCACAGAGGCAAATCCGAGTGAAATTCTAAAATCTAAATTTGCTAGAGAGAAAATACTGATAGGATATGCATGACTGGGATTCCCAATGGTGCAGGATTTCTTGACTATATTTTTAAACGCTAAGATAATGGAGTCATTTGTTCAAAATTCTTTAGGAAAATAAATACCAGTTCAGAACTTTTTACTCAACCAAATGACCTGTGGTAAGCAGAATTCTGAAAGTGGCTCTCGCTTGTGTACAGTGCCCTCCTCTTTGAGTGTGAGTGACACCGGGAGTATGAGATCTCTGCTCTTACGATTATGCAAAACTGACAGGAGCCAGGGAGGCCTAATCCAATGGCACAGATCCTTTAAAAGGAGAGTTTTCTCAGGCTGGTAGCAGAAAAGAAAGCCAGGGATTCAAAGCATGAGAAGGATCTGATGGGCCCTTGCTGGCCGGAGGATGGAGGCAAGGGAACAAGCCTCCAGTACAGCCCACTAGCAACTGGGACCCCAGTCCTACAGCTGCAAGGAACAGAAATCTGCCAGCACAGAAAAACTGGAAAAGGGGCCCCAAGCTCAGGCTGGCTGACATCTTGACTTTGGCCTTATAAGAGCTTGAGGAGAAAACCCAGCTGACTTCTGACCTACAGAAACTGAGAAACGAAGAGAAACTGTCTAAGATGCAATGTTGTATGAGCCCCCTCTTTGCCTGCACCCTGGTATTAGGAGCCCCTCCTTGGGAACTAGTCACAGGATGGCATGAGAGCTTAGCCCCACACCCAGGATGAGGCTGGTTCAGCAAGAACTGGCTTTGCTCTTCATAAAGCGTTATAGCTTTATATTATAACATAATGGAATAGAGCAAGGTTCCATACTGGATTCCAGGGGTAGGTAAACTAAGCACGAGGATCAATCAGCAGCGACAGCTGGGACCTGCTTTCATCTGCATCAGCAACCTCACGCCTCTTCTTTTCTTGCCCCGACGCTCCTGTTCTGCTTTCCATGCCTGCTACACCCAAGTCTCGATTCCTTTACTAGTCCAGTTACTAGCCCAACTGGATATTCCCACCTTCACATAGTCAGCCCCACACTCACTGAAGGCACTATCGGTCCCTGTCTTGTGACTGCAACACCAACACCGTGAATGTCCACCATATGCCATGAAACCTGTGCGAATCATCTCATTTCATCTTCACCTCAACCGTACAAAGGAGGTATTGTCATCCTCATCTTGTAGATGAGAAAGCACAGGTTCTATACAATGCGCAGGCCACACAATTAGTGAAAGAATTTATGCACTGGAAAATCTCACTTCAAAGCCCATTTGTTTTTTTTCCCCAATTAGAGTTCATGGCCCAATTTACCAAGACTCAACCAGGAAACCTCTGCTTTTATCCTCTTTTCCTTTTAATTGTAAATAAGACTCCTAAGGTAATGACTGCTGACAGGTCAATGATCAATAAGAAATGTGACGCACTGATTTTAAGAAAAGTATCTGTCTGTCTTAAGCATCTTTTCAAAATGCTTAAGCTGTGAAATGTCTAAGAGACAAGTAAGAATTGTCTGCTAGCTTCAGGAGAGAAATAATTGTCACAAACTCTAACTTTAGTGGGAAACTGAAGCTATTACAGATATATCAAGAACTTTCCAAAACAGGTGACATCGCTGAAAAGGAAGACACAAATATTCTAGGCAGATATCTAATGCGCCGATAGAACAGGGAGCAAGGGCTCACTGAAGCAGTCACCAAGGAAGCCGCCCCTTGTTTAGGATTTACCATGTGAAGAAAGGTAGGAGCTTAAAAGCACATCAAAGAAAAAATGAAATGTTTCAAGAGCAAAAGACCTTACTTTGAATACAGTTTGAAGGTTATTGGAGCAATGAAGGCTTCCTATATAAAGCAAAAGAGGAAGGTATTTTTGATCAAAACATCATCAGGCTCATATTTAAATAGTCTTAGCTTATATCCCAGCCCATCAAGAAAAATTCTCTAAGAGAAAAATACACTAAAATAGTTCCATATTAAATATTTGATTTTATATATTCAATAAACATATATAAAATGTTCATAGATGATTTTGACATTTTTATAGTAAGTGCTCAATAAACATTAAGCGACTGAATAAATGAATAGAAAAGAGGTTTCCAGGAAATGAACTCCAATTTAAAACACTGACCAACAGAAAATCATGTTTCCACTTTCAACAGTTCAATGTACATTTGCCAAACAGGAACCAAGGAGCTCACTCACACACCACACCACACTTGCCAGGATGACCAGATACCTCCTCTCCAACATTTGAAAGCAGACAGCATTGAGATGTGACACAGGCAACAATTACCTGGTTGTTTTTGTTTTTCTCTCTTACTATTTTCTACCTCATATGGTCATTTTCTTCTTATTTGCTCTTATGAACCTTGAAGGCTAAGACCCCCTGCTGACAGTAGGGACAGTATTTATGACATTGAACAGTGTGTACTGGTTAGGGAAAGGGAAAGTTTTTAAAATGTGCAACATTCCCAAGGCAAATATAGTTGTATAACTACAACTTTGGATTACATTCCATTGCTTCCATTAGAACAGCTAATTGTCAACTGAGAGTTTACTTCAAGACAACATAAAAATGGAAAAGGGTAAGGATTTAGGCCTAATAAAAATAAAATAAAATGGGCGATTCCTTTGGTGATACAGGGCAGACGATTACAGTAGGAAAGAAGAAATGTATTTTGACCTTTGTACCTACTCTGCTGGGCAAAACATTCAGTTAAAGATAGAAGACAACTGACCCTGTTTCTTTCTGTTTTTCTTCAAGAGTTCTTTTGAGAAGGATGATTAAATAGACATGGGATATACAGAAATATTAAAAGAGGTGGCATTTTAATTATGAGGATGAATTTATATAAGAAAGCTCCTAATAAGGATTGAGAATATCTGATAAAAGGTTGATATGGGCAAAAGAGAGGTAAGCAGCTGAAGCTGGACAGGCAGGAGATAACCGTGGTAAACTCGCATCAGATAGGCTAGGACAGTGCTGAGAGCAAGGGGATCAATGAGAAGGAAGGGGAAGCAGTCAGAGCAGAAGACGACCAGGAAAGATCCGGCTATAGGAGTGAAAGGAAGTGACAAATACAATCAACGATATGAAGGGAAACAAGCATCTAAGGCACAAAAGCCAGATGAGATACACAAAGCACAGAGGAAAACACCTGAGAAGATGAAAGTTTGGTCCAGTAAAACGAACTCCTGGCTCTGGAGGGATTCTGCTGGGTCACCTCCAGGACAACTTGCAGAAACTTACACACTGAATGGCTCCTCCCTAGCTCTTACATGTTTATCTCATCTTAAAGGGCACATACATTTCAAATGATAAATTCAAAACCAAAGACAAAACATTCCTCCCCGTAAGGCCTATACTAATTCATTGTTACACAACAAAGCTTTCTTTCAGTAATTTAGGCCTTGACATTATTCTCTTAAAAGATAAAGAGTTCACAAAATAATTAGCAACTTTCTCAATATACATCTCAGATACTCAAGAGTGTTTTTTTTTTTTTTGGCGGTACGAGGGCCTCTCACTGTTGTGGCCTCTCCCGCTGCAGAGCACAGGCTCCGGACGCGCAGGCTCAGCGGCCATGGCTCACGGGCCCAGCCGCTCTGCGGCATGTGGGATCTTCGCGGACCGGGGCACGAACCTGTGTCCCCTGCATCGGCAGGCGGACTCCCAACCACTGCGCCACCAGGGAAGCCCCAAGAGTGTATTTTAAAGCCTACTTATAAAATAAATTTTAATATATTGAAATAATGTAATAAAGAATGATTTCCATTTTAGATTCTTTGACATTTCAAAGATGGATAACTGACCAACTGAAGGATCAACCAACAGATACATATGCTGTTGGAATTTTGTAAAAACAAACAAACAAACAAAACCCAATGTGTTTCAAAAACCAACCTAAACTTTATAGCAGAACTAATGATTAGAGATAACAAATATTTTTGTTTTACTAATCTGAGAATATAGTCTATTTTACCATGTTAAGATTTAATATTTTAACACAGTTTTAAAATTTTTGAAATATTATGTGCTGCTTTTTAAAATAATCATTTTTATTGTAAAAGAAGAAAAACTGGAGCAATCGAGTTTTCATCTGCTTTTTTTATAGTTGCAAAATTTTTGCAATCAAGTAGAATAAAAAGAAGAAAATTACTGTGCTTTCTTATGAAAGCAGTATCTGAAAAAAGGAATGAAGAGTCCTCCAAGTTGAAAGCTCAGAAGCTGACACACCTGTCTGTGCTATAGTTGCTGACAGACAGAATACACTGAATTTGTTTATTGATATGTTTAGTTCCGTTCAATCAATTAGTTCTTAACCAAGCCCTTACGAAACAGATGAAAGTGCACAGAAACCCCAAAACTTTCAGAGAAAAATGGCAAAATAAGCATTTACAATGTATATCTGAATTTTGTAATATATAAAGTTGTATACATGGAAATTGCTCAATAAATATTTAATGACTGAATGAATGACTGATGTTTCAAAACATCCGGATTTTGAAAACAAATTGTTAAAAGAGGAAAATCTCTTCTTTGTTAATATGAAAACTGGCTATAAGTTAACTATCAGAAAAAGTCATTCAATGCTACAATTTATACGCATACTGTAAGACCACATAACACCATTGTGCTTGAGTTAACAAGCAAAGTAGCTATTCCATTTATGTTGGCAATGTTCTGCAAACAACAGAGCTAAGTCCAGGAGATACAACATTTTCAAAATGCATGTAAACTACTTAGATGAATTCTTTCTGCTGACAATCCGGGAGAGAAAAGAGAAAATGATGTGTTTTACCCTAAGAGCTCAAAGCCCTCTTGGGAGGTAATTCAATTGAAATTTTACATTCAGTCTAGCCAGGCAGTGATAAACAGATGCTTAAATTAGCTGCCTTATACCATAATCAAATATCTTAAGGAAAAAACTTTTTAACAAGAATATAGAGAAGAGGGTAAAGAGAAAAAAGAGGGGAAAGAAAATATTTTTTTAAGCTTACTGATATTTTTAGGGGAAAAAACATGTTTTTGTAACTTCTTCTGTAAGTAGTACACCATAAGAATCAACCATGCCTTTCAATACATTACTGGTTAGTTCACAGCATTACCAGTTAGCACACAAATAATCAGAAATAACTAAATTTATATTAAGTTTTTTGAAACTGATATCATTTGCTGGGCCTTTTTTTTTTTAAACAGTTGCATGTACAAAATGTAATTTGTATCTGTGTCTTTTACAATAAGCATCTTCAAGTCTTTGCTGAAAGTAATTAGTGGTACAAATAATAAATAAACAAAAGATGAAAGATTAAAGCTCATTCACAAAATTACTCCCACGAATCAAAATGGGTAAAACCATAAAAGCAGCTAAAAAAACAAATTATGACCAGCAACCAACCAAAGAAAGAAAACTTCATCTATATCAAAAGCCTGCAACCTTCATTTAAGTGACTCACTAGATTAACTAATGCTCTTCAATTTTCCTCTAAAACATATATGCTGACGCTCCCAGTCTGCAGAAAGCAGGCAGCTAATAAAGCCTGGAGCTACTCTCCATCAGTCCCATAAATATTGGCCTCCACTAGTTGAGCTATGTGTTTACCAAAAATCAGCTGTGCTGTTCTCAAACTAGTTCTTGCCAGTTGTACTTGTTACTGCAGCTATGTTGCTTAACTGAATATTAACCAAGGAGATAGGAGTGCAAAAAGTGTCTTGTTTCTAACAAAAGCTAAATTGAACGCTTCGTGAAGACTCAATATAGACCCATCACTGGGGGGAAAATGTCTGTTGATATAAGTGTGGGCAAGAATTTAAAAAACAAACTAGAAGCATGAGAAGTTAAAATCTAGAAGGATTCTGCACTGATTACTTTGCAAGGTTTCAAAGTTCTAACTTCAATTTAAGGAAAGTAAAACTGGAGATCACAGATGATGTACCAGAGGGTGTCTGATGCAAGAAAAGTCATGTTAAATTCCAACCAGACAGGGCTTCCCTGGTGGCGCAGTGGTTGAGAGTCCGCCTGCCGATGCAGGGGACACAGGTTCGTGCCCCGGTCCGGGAAGATCCCACATGCCGCGGAGCAGCTGGGCCCGTGAGCCATGGCCGCTGAGCCTGTGCGTCCGGAGCCTGTGCTCTGCAACGGGAGAGGCCACAACAGTGAGAGGCCCACGTACCAAAAAAAAAAAAAAAAAAATTCCAACCAGACAACCAACACTCACTGAGCCTTGACCTCACTGAGAGAGCCAGGTGGAAGGACATTTATATGTCTCAACTGAGTATCCAGTGTTACGGTTTTCATATATGAATCTTTTCTTTAAACAGTTCTCCGCTTTAACTTCTTTTCTGTGATGAACTGGCCAGCTGAGGTCTGATAAGAGCTTCTATGGACTCAGCTGGGACCTGGAGCACAGATGCAGGAGCTCACTCATGAGTGATAAGGCACCAACCAGCACAGGCCCAGGAACACGATGCTTGGAGCACCCAGCCAGGCCTGGCTAGCAAGGAGAGGTCAAAGAGAACTTGAAAGGGGTTAAATCCTAAAAAAGGATATAGAAGTTCAGGAGGCAGATAAGAAGAAGTGGTCTCTGAAGCAGAGAAAACAAAGGCGGGTGGAGCATTGCAGGCTTGTGAGTAAAGGGCAAAGGGGGGTGATGGAAGGTGAGGCTCATCCTACCTGCCACGGCCAAGGCTTTGATTTTTATCAGGAAGGCAGAATAATCTGAAGAACTTCAAGTAGAGAGGTAACCAGACCTCTATTTCAGAAATACTGCTCTAGCCCAGTATGGTGGACAGAGAAGGGAGGAAGCGTAGCTGTGAAATTAGAACTGGGCCCTTGGGGTCAGAAAAGAATATGGATTTCATGTCTAGGAGGTAGAAATGACAAGAATTCGAGAGAGAGCTGATTAGAAGAGTGCGAAAGAGAAGATGTCAGAGGACCCGGAATGAGATGGATGATGGGGGCCCTTGAACAAGCATGGACATGGGGGAGACCCAGAGGGGAGGGGCATGGCTCTCGGACTAGAGGCAGACAGCTGAAGAAGGGCTTTCAACATTTTTCTTAAGATGGGAGAGATCTGAGCATGTCTGCAGGCTGAGGAAGGGGGCATGGAGAGAAAGAGTTGGAAACGAGAGGTGATAGGATGCAGAGCAATGGACCTGACGTTGGCCAGGTGAGTCAGTTCACCACAATGGCAGTGGCATCCTAAAAGGTGGATTCGAGGGCCCAGAAATCTCTATTTTAAAAAGTCCCCCAAACTAGCATAAATTTAAAGGTTGAAAGTTTATAGACCTGTCTGTCTAGTACTGAGATGTATGACATGAATCTGATTTCGAAATGTGGTTAAGTCTATTTAGCTTTTCATAACAATTTTCCATAGCAGATGTTGAATTTTAAAATTCAGTGAATATAGGGACTTCCCTGGTGGTGCAGGGGTTAAGAATCCGCCTCCCAATGCAGGGGACACGGGTTTGAGCCCTGGTCCGAGAGAGAAGATCCCACATGTCGCAGAGCAACCAAGCCTGTGCACCACAACTACTGAGCCTGCACTCTAGAGCCCATGAGCCACAACTACTGAAGCCAGAGAGCCTAGAGCCCATTCTCCGCAACAAGAGAAGCCCCTGCTCACCACAACTAGAGAAGGCCCATGCGCAGCAACGAAGATCCAAATGCAGCCAAAAATTAATTAATTAAAAATTCAATGAATAAATAAATAAAAATAAAAAGGCCTCCCAAGTTACTCTATTACTGCTCTGCAGAATGGAGCTGGAACCACTGAGCAAGAAAGAGCTCACATGGAGGATTTGGTATCTAAGACTTAAATGCTTCACTTTTCAACTCTATAATTTCCTCTGGCGTTCTGTTTTAAATGGCCAATTAAAATTATAAAGAATTTTAATAACCTAAGGGGACAATCAGGTATCTTCCTCTCTAATCCTTAACTTTGTCTTTATCACCCCCAATTCTAGCGTGGATTGAAAAGGCTTTCTTGAGGTTTGTTCTCAGACTTCAGATGATTCAGCATCAAAACACTCCTGGGGTTCTTATCTGTTTCAGTCCCAGGCAGTCAATTCATCTTCCTAAACAGTTCACAGTTATCACTGGGAAAAGTCTTATGTTGCATTTTCATCTACTCTGCTCTCTGATCTCCTGCTTCCTCTCCCTATAAGCAACAGAAGTGGGGAAAGAAAAAAGAAGAGAAAGAGAGAGAGGAAAACAGAGAAGAGCTACACACGGAGTCTTTTCACTGTGAGGATAAAGCCTTTCTTGACTCTGTGAGATCACAAAAGGTTCTCTCCACACTCGCAACAATTTTGTAAGCAGCATTTCATGCCAGCCTCAGCTACACTATTTTACATAAGACGGCAAGTCCCGGTGTAACTTCACTTTCCTTAGCATCCCTTTAACAATGGTATCCGTCCAGAAACTGCTTTAGATTCTGTTTCGCTAATCATTTCCTCCACCAGCTTGTATCCCTTACATAAAAGAGAACATTTCAAACAAAA
Source organism: Platanista minor (assembly GCA_004363435.1). NCBI lineage: Eukaryota > Metazoa > Chordata > Mammalia > Artiodactyla > Platanistidae > Platanista > Platanista minor. The sequence continues at coordinate 28,949 of RJWK010021472.1, forward strand.
TTTAAAGATACTCTTAAAGAACATATTTAAAATAATTTCAATATGTGATTACTCCGGTCTATATTATTTTCCTATTCATGTCATGAGTGTAAGTTTCACTTCCTAAATAAGACTGACAGAAGTTACTCGAGAGCAGAGATCAGGTTATAAGTGTTGAAAGTAAAGTGAATATTAGTGTTAAGATGGGGAACTGGGAAGGAGATGAACACTTATTGGATGTCTGCTATGTGCTGTGATGTATACGTTATCTCATTTAACTTTTACGACCACTCTGTGAGATATGATTACCCTCATTTTGCTGATAAGGAAGCTTGAGTTCACAGGGGCTCAGAGAACCATACAGCTATTGAGGGGCCAGGCCAGAATTCTCAGCCAGGTCTAGGAGTGCAAAGCCCACACTTTACTTCGGTTATTATATATGGTGAGGAAAGAAAACAGGAATAGTTACATATTCGGGAGAAAAAAATTAAAAGGTTTATATGGAAGGACAGTAATAAAGGAAAGAGGCAGAAGAAAGCAAAGAAACTGCTTGAGAAACAGAAGAGGGAGCGGAGTTCCAGGTGATGCCAGCACTTGGGGAGGGAGGGGGCAGCGGCAGGAGGGGAGGGGCGGCCGGTCACGTTGAATGTGGCCGATTCTTCCAAAAGCATCAACACGGGGAAGATGTGGCCTAGACGGGGTTCTTCAAACTTAAAACCCAAGGACAGGTGATCAGAAATAATCACTGGGGCAGTGCCCATGAGAGCGCTCAGCTCAAAGAGGCTTCCCGTAGAGAAAAGTTGTTAATGAAGGTGGGGCGCCTGTTGATGGGAGAGAACACAGGTGCGCTTCTCCTCATGGGGAAGAAAGGTTGGTCATCTAGAGGAGAGTGGATACAGCACCGGGAGGAACAAGAGTAAAGGCACAGAGGTATTTGAATTAAAAACGCTTGTAATCAAATAAGAGACACAAAGGAGAAAGTGAATATACGGGAGACATGAAGGGTAAGCCAGAAGCTCATGAGAATGATCACCAACGGGATGAGTGACCAGTATCACCCATGGGGTGGTGGCAACAAGAGGAAAGGATGGGGGGTGGGGCGGTGGGGCAGTGGGGCATATAAAATGAGGGAGCAACACTTCTCTGAGGACACTTCCAATTTGTTGGAGCCATGTTAATATTTTACATAAGGAAAAAACCTCAAGGATGGGGGAAAAGCCTAAAAAGGAATATAAATAGAAACAAATGAACCTAACTCTATTTCCAATGAATAACACACATACCTATACTGTCGACAGGAGAAAAGGGGACCAATCCAAGCGACGTGTGTGTGTGTGTGTGTGTGTGTGTGTGTGTGTGGTAAAATATATATAACATAAAATTTGCCACTTGCACTATTTTTTTTTTTAAGTATGATTCCACTTATAGGAGGTACTTTATTTTTTTAATTAATTTTTGGCTGCGTTGTTGGGTCTTTGTTGCTGCACGTGGGCTTTTCTGTAGTTGCGGCGAGCGGGGGCTACTCTTTGTTGCAGTGCGCAGGCTTCTCATTGCGGTGGCTTCTCTTGTTGTTGAGCACGGGCTCTAGGCGCGTGGGCTTCAGTAGTTGTGGCATGCGGGCTCAGCAGCTGTGGCTCACGGGCTCTAGAGTACAGGCTCAGTAGTTGTGGCACACAGGCTTAGTTGCTCCGTGGCATGTGGGATCTTCCC
>RJWK010021473.1:0-30637 GCA_004363435.1 Platanista minor
CGCGAAACAACTAAACCCGTAAGCCATGGCCGCTGAGCCTGCACGTCCAGAGCCTGTGCTCCGCAAGGGGAGAAGCCACAACAGTGAGAGGCCCGCGTACCGCAAAAAAAAAAAAAAAAAAAAAAAACAACAATATGATCATCTCAATAGATGCAGAAAAAGCTTTTGCCAAAATTCAACACCCATTTACAATAAAAACTCTCCAGAAAGCGGGCGTAGAGGGAAGCTACCTCAACATAATAAAGTCCATATATGACAAACCCACAGCAAACATCATTCTCAATGGTGAAAAACTGAAAGCATTTCCTGTAAGATCAGGAACAAGACAAGGATGTCCACTCTCGCCACTATTATTCAACATAATTTTGGAAGTCCTAGCCATGGCAATCAGGGAAGGAAAAGAAATTAAAGGAATACAAATCGGAAAAGAAGAAGTAAAACTGTCACTGTTTGCACATGATATGATACTATACATAGAGAATGCTAAAAATGCCACCGGAAAACCACTAGAGCTAATCAATGAATTTGGTAAAGTTGCAGGATACAAAATTAATGTACAGAAATCTCTTGCATTCCTATACACTAATGATGAAAAATCTGAAAGAGAAATTAAGGAAACACTCCCATTTCCCATTGCAACAAAAAGAATAAAATACCTAGGAATAAACCTACCTAGGGAGGCAAATGACCTTTATGCAGAAAACTATAAGACACTGATGAAAGACATTAAAGATGATACCAACAGATGGAGAGATACACTATGTTCTTGGACTGGAAGAATCAATATTGTGAAAATGACTATCCTACGCAAAGCAATCAACAGATTCAATGCAGTCCCTATCAAATTACCAATGGCACTTTTTTACAGAACTAGAACAAAAATTCTTAAAATTTGTATGGAGATGCAAAAGACCCCGAATAGCCAAAGCAGTCTTGAGGGAAATAAACGGAGCAGGAGAAATCAGACCCCTGACTTCAGACTATATTACAAAGCTACAGTAATCAATACAATATGGTACTGGCACAAAAACAGAAACAGAGATCAATGGAACAGGATAGAAAGCCCAGGGATAAACCCACACACCTATGGTCAACTAATCTATGACAAAGGGGGCAAGGATATACAATGGAGAGAAGACAGTCTCTTCAATAAGTGGTGCTGGGAAAACTGGACAGCTACATGTAAAAGAATGAAATTACAACACTCACTAACCATACACAAAAATAAACTCAAAATGGATTGAAGACCTAAGTGTAAGACCAGACACTATAAAACTCTTAGAGGAAAACATAGGAAGGACATTCTTTGACATAAATCACAGCAAGATCTTTTTTGATCCACCTCCTAGAGTAATGGAAATAAAAACAAAAATAAACAAATGGGACGTAATGAAACTTCAAAGCTTTTGCACAGCAAAGAAAACCATAAGCAAGATGAAAAGACAACCCTCAGAATGGGAGAAAATATTTGCAAATGAATGAATAGACAAAGGATTAATCTCCAAAATAGATAAACAGCTCATGCTGCTCAATATTAAAGAAACAAACAACCCAATCCAAAAATGGGCAGAAGACCTAAATAGACATTTCTCCAAAGAAGACATACAGATGGCCAAAAAGCACATGAAAAGCTGCTCAACATCACTACTTATTAGAGAACTGCAAATCAAAACTACAGTGAGGTATCACCTCACATCAGTTAGAATGGGCCTCATCAGAAAATCTACAAACAACAAATGCTGGAGTGGGTGTGGAGAAAAGGGAACCGTCTTGCCCTGTTGGTGGGAATGTAAATTGATACAGCCATTATGGAGAACATATGGAGCTTCCTTAAAAAACTAAAAATAGAATTACCATGTGATCCAGCAATCCCACTCCTGGGCATATACCCATAGAAAACCATAATCCAAAAAGACACATGCACCCCAATGTTCATTGCAGCACTATTTACAATAGTCAGGTCACGGAAGCAACCTAAATGCCCATCGACAGACGAATGGAAAAAGAAGATGTGGTACATATATAAAATGGAATATTCCTCAGCCATGAAAAAGGATGAAATTGGGTTATTTGTTGAGACGTGGATGGATCTAGAGACTGTCATACAGAGTGAAGTAAGTCAGAAAGAGAAAAACAAATATCGTCTATTAATGCATGTATGTGGTACCTAAAAAAATGGTACAGATGAACCGGTTTGCAGGGCTAGAATTTGAGACACAGATGTAGAGAACAAATGTATGGACACCAAGGGGGGAAAGCCATGGGGGTTGGGGATGGTGGTGTGCGGAATTGGGATATTGGGATTGACATGTATACACTGATGTGTATAAAATTGATGACTAATAAGTCAAAAAAAGGTAAAATTGATGCTTATAATAATATAAATAAATGAACGAATAAATAAATTTTGAAGAACATATTTCCAATAAGAAGAATTTCAAATAATGTATATGGATACTGTGCCCTCAAGGAGGTGTAGTTTAACACTCCATTCTTTAAGTGGTCTTGTGCATAGTGACTTCCTTCCAGAGAAGAGAGTATGCAAAAGGGGGTCAAGGATGGGGAAGGGTCAGTGCAGTGGAGAAACCTGAAAAATACTACTTTATCCCGGTGGTCACATTTAACATTATCAGTCATAAATGATGCTGATGGTATATACCCTTGATATATGATGAAAATAGCACTTTACCTCTATGGTTTTCTTTGCCCAAACCCACAACCCCAGTTATGAGAAAAATATTGGATAAATCCCAATTGAAGGATATACCACAAAATAACTGACCAGTACTCTTCAAAACTGTCAAGATCATTAAAAACTTGGAAAATCTGAGAAACTGTCACTCTCAATTGGAATCAATGGAAACGAAGATAACTAAATGTAATTTGGTATCTTGGGAGGCATCCTCGAACAGAAGGAAGATGTTAGGTAAAAGCTAAGGGACTGACCTACTACTAGAGAATGGATTTGAGGATATGGGGAGGGGGAGGGGTAAGCTGTGATAAAGTGAGAGAGTGGCATGGACATATATACACTACCAAACGTGAAGTGGATAGCTAGTGGGAAGCAGCCTCATAGCACAGGGAGATAAGCTTGGTGCTTTGTGACCACCCGGATGGGTGGGATAGAGAGGGTGGGAGGGAGGGAGACGCAAGAGGGAGGAGATATGGGAACATATGTATATGTATAATTGATTCACTTTGTTGTAAAGCAGAAACTAACACCATTGTAAAACAGTTATACTCCAATAAAGATGTTAAAAAAAAATAAAAGCTAAGGGAATATGAGTAAAATAATAATAATAACATATCAGTATTGATTAACTTTAGCAAATGTACCACATAACATAAAATGATAATGAGGGAAACTGGGTATGGGGTAAATAGTAACTCTCTGAACTATCTCTTCAGTATTTCTGAAAATTTAAAAGTTTTCTGAAAAAGAAAGATCATTTATTATTGAAGCATAGTTGATTTACAGTGTTGTGTTGGTTTCTGCTGTACAAATTATTTTTAATGTTCAGGACTCTCCTTTTCTCAGGGCATGCCTACCATGTAAAAGGCTTGAGGGGGGCACCTGATTTTTTGAGGCATACAGTCCTCTCCAATGTCTTAATAAACACAGGGAGTAATAGTTCTTGTTATGAGGTACAGGCTACTTCTGAGGGCTTAAAGGTTCAGAGGAGGCTGGATATGTAACATATTTGGGAACGTTTACCCACATGCCACTGTCCCATGTGTCAGGGTTCCAATTTTTCCTAACCAAGGTACTGATTTTGGCATAACAGATCTTCCTTGATTGATCTTTCAACTGTTTTCGGTGGGGATGTCTCCACTTAGAGTGTTAGATATGAGGCCCCATCCTTGACTTTCTCAGCCTTGATTCTGCAGGAAGAGAGCTTTTTGGTATGCAAATAAAAGATGCCATCTGGCTTTCACCTCTGGTTTTCAACTACCCATTCTTACCCTCAGCTGTTCATTTCCTTCCTTTAGATCATCAATGACACTTAGCAATAACCATCCAATCTTGTTACTCTTATAGCTACTATTTCCTCCATAGCTTTAAATGCCTAGTGCATTCTACCTGCTAGTGTATGTCCTCTATCAGTACAACCTCCCAATTCATTATCAGTGGAAACGTAACCAATTTGAACCACCATCTCTGCTCCACCTACCACCAGTGAAGGGGTCCTTGTTGCCAGCAGAGAAGTGAGTGATTCACTGCCAAAACCCCACTGTGTTACCAGCTTTCTCAGACCACTGCAGTTTCATTGCTGACTCAAGTAGTTTGGGCTGTACAGGAAAAAAAAAAAAAAAAGCTGAGCTATTTCCTGAAGTATAAGATGTTAGTCAGGGATTAACACCTTTGAAAGGAAGGGAAGAAAAACAGGACTGGGCAGAGGAAAAAGTGATGTGAGCCCAAGAAAGCTTCAGCCAACCCTGTAGGGAGTTCTGGAGTAAATATTCTCCCATCAGAGTATCCTGGTCAGCCATGCCTCTCTCCGTACCTCTGCCCTGTTGAGTGACTGAATGCAGGTTGTCTTGGAAAGGCATAATCACAGGTCAGCGGCTCTCTGCATCTGATGCAGACCCTGAAAGAGCTGACAGCTAAAGGCTCTCTGTGGACAATACTCCTAGGAGCTAGGAATAAAGTTCTTCCTTAAAGTGGGCTCTGAGAACATACTCTGTCTCTAAAGAGGAATATATTTCACATGGAGGAATGAGTCTTTGAGAACAAAGATCGCTGTAGACCCCACACGCATTAGAGATAAGTTGACTGAATTTTCTGAAATACTCATGATTTTGTGTGATTTACTCTTCTCAACAAGGAAAATTGATAGAAACCCAACTAAACTTACTTTTTTTTTTTTTTTTTTTTTTGTGTGTGTGTGGTACCCGGGCCTCTCACTGTTGTGGCCTCTCCCGTTGTGGAGCACAGGCTCCAGATGCGCCAGGCTCAGCGGCCATGGCTCATGGGCCCAGGCACTCCGCGGCATGTGGGATCTTCCCGGACCGGGGCACGAACCCGTGTCCCTTGCATCGGCAGGCGGACTCTCAACCACTGCGCCACCAGGGAAGCCCTAAACTTACTTTTTATCTATAATGTTTAGTAAGACTTTACATTTAAGTACAATTGATTAAGAAATGTTCTTTATCAACCACATGTTTCTCTTTTTTGTTGAGAAAATACATTATCTTTAGTCATATAATTTATTTTATTCTTACTGGGAAGATTACACAAATGTAAGGGTACTCTTTTTTTGGGTGGGGGCTCCGTTCGGTCTTCACTGTGGTGCGCAGGCTTCTCACTGTGGTGGCTTCTCTTGTTGCGGAGCACTGGCTCTAGGCGTGCGGGCTTCAGTAGTTGTGACACACAGGCTCAGTAGTTTTGGTTCATGGGCTCTAGAGCATAGGCTCAGTAGTTGTGGCGCACGGGCTTAGTTGCTCCACGGCATGTGGGATCGTCCTGGATCAGAGATCAAACCCGTGTCCCTTACACTGGCAGGAGGATTCTTAACCACTGGACTACCAGGGAAGTCCCTGTGAGGGTACTCTTGATCCAAACTCTACAAACTGAGCCAGGATTTACAGTCAAAAATCTTTTAATTCTCCAAAGAGACTTTATGATAGAAACTCCGAGAATTCCTGATGATGACAACTTACATTTATTTTGTGCCTACTCTTTTATCAGTTCCATACTGAGCACTTGGTATGTATTTTGTCATGCCAGCCTCACACAAACTTTTGTAAAATGGTAATAACTGTACCATTTGCAATTGGAGGATTTGGTTTAGAGGGTTTAACAATCTTATCCAAAGTAACACAGCTAGTAATACTGAGCAGGGACTCTCATACTGTTCTTACTGAACATCTTGGCCACCAGGCTACCCAAGAGAAAGGTATGAAATCTACAGACATATTATACTAACCTGAGACGAATGCCAGAGAAAAGCTGAGGTAATCACGAGTTCCTTCTGGGATTGCAGCTTATATAATTGAGCAATTAACTACAGACACTACTGAGTCATGCCTCTTGACCTGGAAGCAGTACATGACAGTTAAGGGTGGAGGTCTGACAATAGACTGCTCAGGTTCAAGTTATATCTATTCCATTTTCCAGCTTTATGCCTTAAGCAAGTTATCTAAACTTTCTCTGGTTAGTTTTGTATTAATAACTGGAACTAATAATTGGCTGTTTCTTATGATTAAATGTAATACCACATGTGTATCATTTAGCATAGCGTATGATACACTGTAAACATTAAGTAAGTACAGATATATTTATTGTTGGTATTAATGGTGGTGGCGTTTGGTACCCTCTAGCTGTGGCTTATATCTACTCTTTCATTCAAACTCAACTCCAATATTTCACCTTGAAACTTAAGTAACTCATCCTTAGTTATAAGGGCTTAAGAAATGCCAAGACTTCTTAGCAAGTAAGCCAGCTGCTCCATAAATGTGATGAGTGATTACTACATGCAGATATTGTCTTAGGTATTGGGAATCCAGTAATAAAATATAAACCAATCTCCGGCTCTCATCAACATTTCAGTCTCCTGTGTTCTGCCATGTGGTTCATGGAATGAGGAAAAAGAATGAGACATATGGCACTTATCTTCTTATGTTTCAGATGGAGACACAGGAAGGACCCATTGTGCTTTAAACATAATAATACAGAGAAGGACCGCAGTCCACGGGAGAGATGGTATCTGTCTCTGGGTAGACCCCCTGGAAGAGGAAGAGTGTGAGAAATATTAAATAAAATATAAGTTCTCATTTATTTCCCATAAGGGATACCATCAATACCCTAATCAAAGCAAGCCTAGGCTGGTTCAGGGTACAGATTCCTCCAAAGTAAAAATACTCCTACTGCAGAACTTATGAACTGTAGTTGGGGGGGGAAAAAAAAAAAGATTGCAAAAGTAATTCAAGGAGATTGGAGGCAAAACTTGTCACTTTTAGGCAGGCAGTGGCAACTGAGGTGCTCTCAAGTTTCCCAAAGAATAATGAGTTGTTTGCAAAGAGCTCCAGGAGGGAAGTTCTCCAGATACTGCTGACATTCTTATTTGTTCTTTCCTGACGGTGCGGGGTGGAGGGGTGGTGTTTCTGGACAATAATACGTTAGACCATGTGAAGCCCTTTTTCTATTTGTGAGTCCTGATGCCCATAAATAGTCAGTTTGAATCAACTCACTGACAGTTTTACATGAGGTTTGAAAAACTGGATATTGCAAAAACCAACTTCTGTAACCCCCAACGGGCCTTTCTTTCACTGAAAACAATATTGCCCTGAACAAGAGCATTTGAAGGAAAATGGCTTGAAATATTCTTTCATGTGGGAAGCTCAGGAAGATTTATAAGCACATACCTAACCTTCTCTGAGGAACATTATGATTTAAACTCTTTCATATTCTGCATTTGCAAGGGGCTTCTTTGAAATTTTCTCAGGATGGGTAGAATATAACTCATGAATAAAATTTGCCTGGCTTACAGGCTACCGCTGAGCTCTGAGCTGTTGCAAGAGAAAACAATTTAATACCTCATCCTAAGGGTGAGAGTCAGTCAAGCTTCTCCAACCTCATGATATTAAGAATACCATTCAATACAGCACCAAATCGCAAAGCCTGCTTCTTCCACAAAATCTCACCCCAATCTTGTCTTACTTCCTTGATACTCCTATTCATATTCTTTCCCTCTCTCTCCCCCTCTCCCTCCCCATCTCGCTCTGTCCCATACCAGCCACATTGCTCTTCTTTCTGTTATTTGAAAGCATCAAACACATTTTCCCCTTAGTTCCTATGCACAAGCTACCCCTTCTCCCTAGAAAGTTCTTCTTCCCTCTTACTCAAAACCACAACTTGTTCTCCTTCATCAAACAGGTCCCCTCACATGCTTTACATCAAACCATTTCCTCCGAAGGAACATTCTTGATCCTAAGATAAATGATATCTTTGTAGTATTTCTTTCTTAGGATTTTCTACTTTGCTTCATAACAATCACACAGTGTATTTGTAGTTTTGCTTGTATATTTACTGTTTGTCTCTCTCAGCTGATTGCAACTTTCAAAAGATCAGGGACCACACGTGGATTTTTTTTTTTTTTTTTGCATTAATATGTCTGCTGCACCTAGTACTGAGCCCAGAGAAGTGTGCCTATTTAATTCATGTTTGTTGCAGTAATACACAAAGGAGCAGCCTTCCTACTCCGTACAGGATTCCTACTCTGTCTTCCGTAGCACTTATTTCTGAATGCCTCATTTGATACCGGTGGTATATGGCTTAAATCATTTGCTATTTTCTTCCCATGGCCCATTTACGTTCTAGACTCTTAGAAACATGAGGGTCCATCTTATTTACCCCTTTTGGGCCTAAACTTATGTCTTGTGAAGAGGAGACACAATCAATATTTATTTGTTAAAGCCCTATTCCAGAGTCAATCTTCAAATATCTAAAAGATCAAGTATTTTAAAAAGACAGAAGAGGAAGGGAAAGGTTACAGATGATACATTTCCAAAGACCTTTTGTGTTTGCATAAAAAACTTCTGTTGGGAAACAAAAAAAACCATCTGTAGGTCCCATTCTGCTAAACATGTTAGCTTTTAAAAAAGTCAAAGTCGGGCTTCCCTGGTGGCGCAGTGGTTGAGAGTCCGCCTGCCGATGCAGGGGACGCGGGTTCGTGCCCCGGTCCGGGAAGATCCCACATGCCGTGGAGCGCCTGGGCCCGTGAGCCATGGCCACTGAGCCTGCGCGTCTGGAGCCTGTGCTCTGCAACAGGAGGGGCCACAACAGTGAGAGGCCCGCGTACCACAAAAACAAACAAAGACGTCAAAATCAATATCCATTTTACCTTCCGTTTCAACCCTAACTCTTACGGACCTCCGTAAGCATTAGGCCAGGAGACAGCATAGGCGGGACAGATCCTGACTTGGTTTTGTCACTAAATAAGTTGGATAATCTTAGAGAAACCAAAAATCATTTTGTGCCCCTTTCTCCCAAAATAGAGTATAATACTCTTAAGATTGGAGAAAATTTAGAAGTCATCTCTTCCTGTCTCCCACCGACTAAAAAAATGGATTCCTACCTTGATATTAATCAAATATTCCTAGTTGCAAGGATCTTACTGCTGTGCAATTCAGTGTATTGAGCTGTGATAGGATCTTGCTATTAAAAATGCTTCTTAATAGTGAACTAAAATCTGTATCAGATCAGTTGTAAACAGCATCCTAGCATGTACATTTTAACGCTGTAATTTCAGATGTAAGAGCAATGATTTTCTTCCTTCTACATGCCTCCATCTCACCCTTTTATCTTCCTGTCCCTCGAGTACACAGACATCTCAGAAGTTGCCAGGGAAATTTACGGCAGCACGTGATAATGCAAACCAAGGTAGAAAAATAGGTAACAACTTTTTTCCATAATAGCACAAGAAATATGCCAAGTCAATACTGGCTAAGCAAACATACGTTTTTCTTGTAGCTTGTACAGTGATAAAATTTTTGGTCTCTGGATTATGACTAGCTGGGTTTATAATCCACCTCTAACTCCCAGTAAATGTAAGTTACTGGCAGTTTGCTTAAGAATTCTGTGCTCCGATTTCCTGACTTGTAAAACAAAGATAATAACAGCACTTGCCATTGAAGATTGTTTTAACATTATGATAATGAAGTAAGGCTCTTAGAACCAAACACATCAAAAATATGTGCTCACTAAGTGGTAGTCACAGAATCCCGATCCCTACCAAGTAGAAATGAGAAGAGCATAGGATAAAAAGACTTAGAGGAAGAGTAACCAAATGGAACACAAGATTTTACTTCTTCCCTTTTAGACACAGAGAGAGATAGCCACATTTGGCTGCCAGGGACTCTAGATCAAGATTACTAGGACTTTTAAGGATCTGGGTGGGTAACCAAAATAGATAGGGCATATAAAGGAAAGTTATAATCCAGTATAACGTTCTCACATCCTGCATATTCCCAAGAAGGGTCTGTTTTCAGGACTAGCCCTGGGCCAGTTCCTAGCAACTGAGCTCTAAGCATTCTGAATATGCTATGTGATGAATCTTTTTGTAGGCCTGAGGCCTTGGGGCATGCTGTACAAGTTTGATCAGATAGATTACACTAACGATATTTATGGTGAATACCTGGATTGAGTTTTGAGAGCTGAGGTCATTCACACAGGTACTGAATGCCCACATGACTGGCCTCCAATAGAACCCTGCACAGCAAGGATCAGGTGAGCTACTTGGTTTGCAACACTCTGCATGTGTTGCCATGCGTCTTTGCAGGAGGAATAAAGCATAAAGTGTGTCCCATGTAATTCTACTGGCATTTTGTACTGCACTTATTCCAGACACGGCCCCATGTGCCTTTTCTTTTTGCCGATTTTGATCTACATCCATTCACTGTAATAAACCATAACTGTGAGTATAACAGTTTTTGAGTCCTGTGTGTCATTCTAGTGAATTACTGAGGATAGTTTTGGTGACCCCTGACAGAACAAATGAGCCCTAGCTCCCATAACCGGATGCTCTGTGAATTACTTTAACTCAATTAAAATAGCAATATCAATGTTACACAACATTAAGGAAACATCAATTGACCATAAAATTATTGTTATTATTGATGTGTTGTTGTTTTTACATCATTCTTATTAGGGATGTAAGGAGATGCCCCTTTTTGAAGCTGTAACTGTATAGAGGGTCATGAAGGTGTGATTCAATCCTGCAGATAAATGACTGCCTTGCATACCCTCTAGGATCCCTTGTCTATGAGCCAGCGTTACAGTGAAGTTACTTGATAATGGACAGTCACATCCTCTCATCAAGTAAAATTTGTATTAGTCTGGATTCTCCAAAGAAACAGAACCAGAAAAAAAAAAATAGAGTTGACCCTTGAACAAGCAGAATTAGTGGCGCCAATCTTGTGCACAGTAAAAATTTGCATGAAACTTTACAGTCAGCCTTCCTTATCCACAGTTCCACATCCACAGATCCACTTCTGCAGATTCAAGCAATCAGGAATTGTTTAGTACTGTAATACATATTTATTGAAATAAATACACTTATAAGTGGACCTGTACAGTTCAAATTCATGTTATTCAAGGGTCAATTTTACACACACACAGAGTTATGAAAGATGAAAATCCCATAGTCTGCATTCAGGAAGTTGAAGACCCAGAGAAACTGATGGAATGGTTTCAGTCTGAACCTGAAGGCCTGAAAACCAGGAGAGCCAATGATGTAGTTCCAGTATGAGTCCAAGTTTGAAGGCAAGAGAAGACAGGCAGAGAGAACAAACCCTCCTTAGTCTATTCTTAAGATAGACTTCTTATTTTGTGCTCCCAAACTCTCTGTATTCAGAAATTGTTGACATTCTTATCCGTAATCTTATTTTGACCCTAATTCAAGTACTCTGATTTAACACTGTGTCCTGGATTAAGACATCATTCTTGCCTTCCAGTTCCAGTGATTATATAGATTGCTGATTTCTTTCCCGCGGCTCTGGTCTCCTGTCCAAACTGAATAATGCAGATCTCTAAATCTCCAAAATGGCATGGGGACGGTGTAAGCCAAGGAAATAGGAATTTCAATGCTTGAGAGACCCCTTACCCTGGGAAGACTCTTGCTGGCTAAGGCAACATGAATGAGCTCTTTATCCCAACCAGAACTTTCCAAAAACTGGTGTTTCACTATGGTCTCCTGTGAATAAGAACTTTTTAACAGTAAAGTCTGTATAGTAATGTTGCAAAATGCCTCCCAGTGTTCAGACTTAAAGAAGTTCGCCACAAATGGGATATTCAATGTTCTCCACCACACTTAAGAGTGTCAATCTCCACCCTGTCATCAGGCTTGAAGGCCTGGACTCATTTTAAAATCCCTATCCCCCACTTCAGCCATATACACGTATGTTTCTTTGGCCAACTCAGTCTAGTCACTCTAATTACTATGTCTAGCCATTTACTCCACATACTCGAGGAGCCAGCAGCTAGTTTAATCAATGTTAGTATAGCTGTGGAACAAAACACACAGTCTCTGACCTCAAGAATTCAGGGTTAATTAAGGAGGCTATTATAAAAATTATAAATTTATAATTTTAATTGGCATTTATAATTATGCCACCATGATGATAATATATACAAAGGAAATTTAACAGGGATAAATGAGATAGCTTTGCAAAGGGCTCCACTTTAGAACAGGGGGTCAGAAGAGGTTTGATTATTAGCACCTCAGCATGAAGAGCTTCATTGATTCACTCCTCAATAAAACTAATGAAAATTATTTTTTAAAAAAACTGAAATTCTCTGCAAATGGTAGTAAGGGCAAAGATCAAATGAAGAAGAATTTATTCAAGAAAATGTACGCAAATTTAGTAAGAAAGACAAGAATCTGTGGTATTTGAACAAAGAGTACTCTCTTCTCACCCCACCTTTAGCTCAGCAAGGTAGAGATCATTCCAGATTACTGGAGCCAAGAACCTACAGCATCCTCTCCCTCCAGTACCAAGTCAGAGAGTTTTCTTCCAAGGAGGAGCAAGACTTGAGAACTTATCATCCTGTCCCCAACTACCCATTGCTGAGATGAAGTCCTGAGTTAATTAATTTAAAAGGTGAGTGTTCCCTTCTTTGTTCCAGCCCCACTAATGGAACAGAGAAGGGCTCTACCCTGGGCTTAACAATTCCAGAAATCTGGTGCCCCTATAACCTTTGCCCCTGGCTTGCGAGGCAGTAACTTTATGCTAGAGAGGCAAGCTGAAAGAACCTCAGGCTGTTGCCACACCCTCCACTGAATTCTTAGTTACTAGAGGAATGGTGTCTGGAAAGAAAAAGCAGGTGGCAACAGAAATAGCTCCTAATCTCTTCCCAAAAGAATTGATTTCATTTGCAAACGAGTGTGGAGAAATTCAAACCTAAGGGTGCTATCAAGAACAGGGACATTTCAGTGAAAGGCAATTGGAAGGAGATGAATGGATTTGACAAACATACAGCCTAGCTGGTAGGACAGCTAGTATGCAGGAGAGAATTGCGGAATAAGTCAGCTAGGAAGAGCTCTCCTGGGGTTAGAATAAATATATAACATGGACCTCAGAAACTATTTCTTCAAAGAAGTAATAATTTGATTAGTTTATAGAGAAATTAATGCCCCAGGTCATTGTTGAAACAGTACAGCAATCAACAAGAAATTAGTAGAGTTTAAAAATTGGGTGTGGTTAGAAAGAGAAAGATAGTCCTACAGATACCATTGTCAACCCAAGGTGATTGTGGGTACACCCAAAGCTGTGCCTAAGAAGAAACATCAAAAACTCAATGAAGTAGAGAATAGTATTCACTGAAAGAATTCAATCAGTCCCTAAAAAGTAAACAAGTAAATAACAATAGCAGTCCTTGGTTGGTGGGTGGATGGAACATTGTACTACAATATATTACTTAAAATTATTATTTTGTTTTTAACAACAAAAAATTATTAGGCATTGGAAGAAACAGGCAAGTACAACCTACATTGGAAGAGAAAAAAGCAACACAATCTTTCTGTGAGAGCAACCAGATGCCAGATTTACCGGAAAAGCGTTCAAAATTGCCATTATAAACATGTTCATAGAACTAAAGGAAAACCTGATTAAAGAAGTAAGGGAAAGGGCTTCCCTGGTGGCACAGTGGTTGAGAGTCTGCCTGCCAATGCAGGGGACACGGGTTGGTGCCCCAGTCCTGGATGATCCCATATGCCGTGGAGTGGCTGGGCCTGTGAGCCATGGCCACTGAGCCTGCACGTCCGGAGCCTGTTCTCTGCAGTGGGAGGGGCCACAACAGTGAGAGGCCCGCGTACCGCAAAAAAAAAAAAAAAAAAAAAAAAAGAAGGGAAGATATAATGGCAATGTCACATCAAATAGAGAACGCCAATAAAGATGAAGAAATGATTTAAAAATGAAATTCCAGAGGTGAAAAGTAAAATAACTGAATTTTAAAAATCACTAGAGGGGCTCAGATCAGTAGATTTGAATTGTCAGAACACTTAGTGAAATTGAAGGCGAATGATAGAGACTATTTAAGCTGGAGAACAGAGAGAGAAAAGAATGAAGGCAATTGAAGAAAGCCTCAGAGAAACGTGTGACACCAGCTAAAGCACCAATATAGGCATAATGGGAGTCTCAGAGACTCAGGAGAGAGAGCTAAGAGAGAATAAAAATATATAAAAATGAAAAGAAGTAACAATGGCAGTAAACTCCCCAAATTTATTGATAAATAATTTCCTGCGTATCCAGGAATCTAAAAAAATACTCCAAGGAAGATTAACACAGAGATCCACAAACAAAAACATTATAGTGAAAATGTTGAAAGTCAAAACACAAGGAGGAAAACTTGAAAGCAGCAAGTGAAAAAGGACTCCTCATTTAAGAAGGAATTCCCAATAAGATTAACAGCTGACTTCTCAACAGAAAAAATGAAGTCAGAATACTGTGGATAACGTAAGTTAATTCTCATTATTCATGGTAGTTATGCTCTACATAGTCACCATGAACAATGAATTAACAAATATTGGACTACTGCCCATAAAGGAAATACAAGTTCAGATGTCTGTGAGCCTCAGGTCATAGCATTTTTGTCAACCACAACACATTATGTAGGTTACATTATAGGTTTGTTCACCAGCATTCTTATAAAACAAGCCAGTTTCATCAGTGTTGAAAACTCACTCTTTAACATAACCTTCTTCCTGTATAATGCTAAGTATGTATTAAATTCCTCCACAGCCTTCTGACTTTGATTTGGCAAATAATTCTTAGATAGAATTTCAAAAGCACAAGCAAAATAGATAAATTGAACTCCACTGAAATTTTAAAAACTGTGTACTTCAAAGGATACCATAAAGAAAATGACTATACAACTCATTAATGGGAGAAATGTTTGCAAATCATATATCTGATAAGAGAACTTGCATCTAGAATATATAGATAACTCTTGAATACTAAATAATAATAGGACCAATAACTCGATTAAAAAACAGGCCAATGATTTTAATAGAAATTTCTCCAAGGAAGATATACAAATGGCCAATTTCATTTCTAGGTATATATCTAAGAGAAATAAAAAATAGGTACAAAAATTTGTACATGAATACTATAACAGCATTATTCATAAAAGCCAGAAGGTGAAACCATCTCAAAAGTCCATCAATGAACAAATGGGCAAACAAAATGTGATATATCAATAAAATGGATTATTATTAAATAATAAAAATAAATGAATTACTGATACATGCCATAACATGGATAAATCTTGGAAACAATATGGTAAGTGAAATAAGCTGGCTATAAAACTGCACATATTATACGATTCTATGGATATCAAAGTCCATTATAGGGTAACCTATAGAGACAGAAAGTAGATTAATAGTTGCATAGGGGAAGATAGGGATCATATATGCATGTGAAGTTACTAAAATACACAGAACACTTTAAATGGGCAAACTGTATCTTTGAGTTATATTTCAGTAGAACCATTTTTATAAAAGAAGAAAAAGCATCTCTAATGAAGATGCTAAGACCTCAATATTGAGTCTTTGTGGAGTGTAAAAAGGAAGGAAGAGTATTCTAGGAAGAAAAACAGCTAATGCACAGGGACTGAGGTCTGAAAGAGCTCATTACTCATAGAACTGAACAAAAACCTGAATAAAAACTAATGCTGATAGAACGTGGTTAAAGGGAGTAGAAGTGGCAGAAAATGAGAAAAAAACAGGCATGATAGGAAGGAATTTGATGGCCACATAAAGGATTTTAGGCTCATTCTTATGTCCAAAGAGTAGATACTGAAAAACTCTAAGCAGGAAAGAGACAATGATATGAAAGGGCTTTTCAAAAATATTCTGGGGGCTTCCCTGGTGGTGTAGTGGTTGAGAGTCCGCCTGGCGATGCAGGGAACACGGGTTTGCGCCCCGGTCCGGGAGGATCCCGCATGCCGCAGAGCGGGTGGCCCCGTGAGCCATGGCTGCTGAGCCTGCACGTCCGGAGCCTGTGCTCCACAACGGGAGAGGCCACAACAGTGAGGGGCCCGCGTACCACAAAAAATAAAATAAAATAAAATAAAATAAATAATAATAAAATAAAAAATTAAATAAAAATAAACATATTTTGGGAGAGCTTTGCGGAGAGTGAAAGAGAGGAGTTGAGTGGAGGTAGGTCCATGGGTTAGAAGTCTCCAATAAATTATCCCTCTGGAATATTTTAGATGCAGAAGTTTCCCAGTATCTTCTTTATTACTGTTGAGAATGTAGGGTTCCTTGCTGCCAACACTTATGGGAAGTAGGACTGATGCAACATTTAGGGAAGTACTCATTCTTAGGAACATGCTAATGTAGAGTCAGCACTTGCAAGACTCTGAGAGTGATGGCCTCTTTATACGTAAAAATTTCACACTCTAGTCACTGTACTCACAATCTGCACCCCGCCCCCCCATGCCCTCAAATCTGGATGGGAAGTTTAGGGCTTTGATCCAGAAGAAAATCCACTGCCTACTAAATTTGTGAACAGAAGCAAGTTTCTTAACTTCTCTTGGGCTTTGATTGGTCACATGCAAAATGAGATTCACGTTAGCTACTTCATTGTGTGGTTTTGGAGCATTAATTTTATAAGATTACAATTGTAAAGCTCTTACAAAAAGGCCTAGGGATTTAAGAAGCACTCAATGGGGCTTCCCTGGTGGCGCAGTGGTTGGGAGTCCGCCTGCCGATGCAGGGGACACGGGTTCACGCCCCGGTCTGGGAAGATCCCACATGCCGCGGAGCGGCTAGGCCCGTGAGCCATGGCCGCTGAGCCTGCGCGTCTGGAGCCTGTGCTCCGCAACGGGAGAGGCCACAACAGTGAGAGGCCTGCGTACTGCAAAAAAAAAAAAAAAAAAAAAAAGCACTCAATGAATGGAAAAGTTCTTCTTATAATACATTAAATATGGTTTATGTAGCTCCACTGGTAGCAAAGAAGAGTTCAAAACTGGATTTTATAGGATCAGCTCCTCTACTTGGGACATACGTCATTTACCACTTTGCCAAAACTTACTTCTCCAGCCTCATTTCATTATACTTTAATTCCCCATGAGGTCTCTAGGCTCCAGGCAAGCTGCTATTCTCACCCTTCTCAGAGTACATAGTCATGCCTTTTTATAACTCCATGTCTTGGTGAACATACTGTTTTTCTGTATGGAATGTCTATTCCTGTTTTTTCACCCAGCAAACTCAACTCATCCTCCAACACCCTGAAACTGAGATCTCCTTGGTAAAGCCTTACCCCATACCCCTGAGAAGAATTGTTACACTTATCAACACCCCTTAACGCTCCATTTCTACTTCATGAATTTACTTAACATGTTGTTATGTTGTGCTATGCTATGTTACATTATGTTATGTTAGGTATGTCTATTTATATAAGCCCAGCAAACTCCAATATCTTGAAGGCAAGAGAAATATGTTTAGTAACCCTAGCAAGTAGCACACATTTATCAAGCACAGGTTATGTCCATATTTATTTATTCATTCACAAGCATTTGAGTTTCTACGTGAGGTAGTTCCTACGCTTGATCAAAAAATGGTAATTAAAAAGTAGTGTAGGGCTTCCCTGGTGGCACAGTTGTTGAGAGTCCACCTGCCGATGCAGGGGACGCGGGTTCGTGCCCCGGTCCAGGAGGATCCCACACGCCGCGGAGCGGCTGGGCCCGTGAGCCATGGCCACTGAGCCTGCGCGTCCGGAGCCTGTGCTCCGCAACGGGAGAGGCCACAACAGTGAGAGGCCCGTGTACCGCAAAAAAAAAAAAAAAAAAAAAAAAAGTAGTGTAGAAGAAACTACAGTAGAATAAAATGATTAATAGCCAGAAGTTATCATTATAAGCTATTACCTTTGTCCTTTGCATCTTCATCTTTAAAATAAAAGCATTATAAAATCCTACCTCAGAGGAGTTTAATTAAGGTACACATTTAATGGCCTCAGCAGAACTGCAAAACCTTATGGGGACTTTAGTTGTCATTTAAGACACCGTCTTTTGTTTCTAAGGATGTTATTAATTTGGGAAAGTTACAGCCTCTATAAATCTATATAAAACATAATAATACTCATAAAATGATAAATATACAAGACAATTAAAACTGTGTTACAACAATGGCAGCACGAGTTAGTCATATCATAGATAACACAGACATAATCACTATGACTTGAGATAAGTAGGTGGGGTCCTGGAATGGAGCCAGGGTTGCTCACAGGTTCCTAACCTGTGCATGAATTCTAGTTTTCTCTCTACCTGCCTGTTTGTTTATAGACAGATTCTGACTCTCACTATTCATCTCCACTGGGTGCAGCTCAGTAATTTTGCTCTCCAGACCTTCCTAAAGACTACTCCTGCCATTTCTGAATACGAGGCTACTGTGTATGAAAGTGAGATTCCCATCCCAAAGAAATGAACAAATAAAATAAAAGCTAGAGAGTTTTGTTAGATATTCTAATGAAAACACACACTTTCTCCAACTCTCTTTCCCCTGTCAGTAATTCACAAATAAGATGGCCTCAAAATCTCTCTGGTTCATTCTTCATCAATCATAGGCATGGCAGTTATTTTTCTGTTGCTATTTTATTGGCATGATTTTACAATCCTTCATTCACAAACATGCAATCCATATACCTAACAAACTCATCCCAACCACCTCAGGTTCTTCTTTAACTCAGTGTACTGTTTTTTCCTGTGGAGGCACTGCACTTGGCAATCATCGCCCCAAGTACTGAATAAGATGAATAAATATGTACATTAAGGAGATACTGTTACGAAGAAAAGAACCTAAAATAGAGCAACATTTGCAAACAGTTTTGATCATATATCACAGGTTCATATGTTTATTATCTCACTTCAATCAAATGAAATTGATGTAAGACAAGCTTTAATTGTCAAAGAGTCAAGGATGTTGCATACTTGGAAACAATATTTTATATTTTAAAAACCAGCTCAGTCCCTTCTCCAGAACAGACTTACTTTCTTCCCTGCACAGAACCAGCTGGAAAGTCACAACTTTGATGGAGTCCTGAGAGGGCTCCTCTAGCACAGCATGAATCCTTTTCTTTCTCTTTATGAAACCAAGTCAGAGGAAATTATTTTTCTTTCCAAGCCTATCACACAATTTTAACTCTATGGTAAAATTAATAATAATAACTCTAATAACAGTAACATGGATGAACATCCACATTGTTATACACTATTAAGCCCTAATTAGCTCCTTTTGATTTCATAATAACCTGTGTTCATTTCTCTAGTCTCATTCTCCTCCTCAGTCTTTATTTGCTAACCACACTGGGCTTCTTTAACATTCTCATACATACTTTGCTCTTTCCCATCAATGGATACCTACCCATCTTTTCATTGTTGTTCTTAATTTACCCAGGATTTCTCTTTCCACACCATCACGCGACAACACTCATCCTTCCCATTTCTTTGTGTAGTAAATTCCTAGTATATTTCTACTCATTCTTTTGTATTTCTAAACATTCCTGCCTTTAAAAAGATTGAGTGTACTTGTCACACATGTCTATAACCCCCCATTTCTGTTGCACATTTCTAATCATGTGTGCAACATCTGTCCTCCCTGATAGATTACAAACTTCCCAAGGCAGAGACAACATCTGTCTCATTTGGAGTTCTATCTCCCTTCTGCTGCTTCAAGTTGGTTAAAGCCCAAGAGACCTTAATTTCCGCAGGAAAGTAAAAAAAAAAAACTAAAAACCCTTTCAAAGACTTTATTGTTAGTTATGGGTCCTGGATTTGTGGAAATGTGGAATTTTTTTAATGAGTTCTTAGAGAGATGTATTTAAATTCTGAATAAAACTGTGCTATAAAATATTATACTTAGGCTGTCTAATATCCTCTACAAAAACAGAATGAGAAATATCTGAGTTTAGAACCGTTAAAGAAAAACCTTAAAACTTATATTAAATTACTTTAACTGAACAGTAAGAACTATGTTGCATATTCTGTATTAGTTTTTGCATTGGTTCTCAGGTTGCTCATAGCTTAGTTTTCTGCCCCATATGCTTCCAAAAGTCTAGATTTTGCTATATAGTCACATCACTTTGACTTTCTCTTAATCATCATTACATAATTCTTGTTGTGTGTGGGTTTTTTTTTTTCACTCTCATCACTTTTTCTTTGTTTGAAGGCTTTCCTTGTTATTGATTTGGGGGAGGACTGTGTGGCTGTGGTATCTCTACATTTTATTTATGCTCCCTGAAAACTTTTTGAAAACTCTTGAGAAATAATTCTAATAAATATCCATAAATCCACAGAAAGAAAAATCACATACATGCACAGAACATGTACTTGGGTGTTAGGAGATGGTATTTTGTATAATTTATTGTTCTGTCTTGCACAGTGCCTAGTATGGTGGCTTTCACTCAATTACTTTACTAAGAACAGAAAGTTATACTATTGGTACAATGCATTTAGATATGAGAAGTGGGGAGAGAAAGATGCATGTTCAGAGGAAGGCACCTGGAAATCTGTGTCTTGCTACTTGGGATTTTCTAGAAATCAAAGCAAGGGGGGAAAGGTGTTACACTTGTGGGCTTTGAGTCAGATTGCCATGGTTAGAAACCCAGCTCTGTCACTGACTGGGAGATTTTTGCTACTTTTCTCAAGTTCTCTGAGCCTCATTTTCCTCACCTGTAAAATGAAGAGAACAGTATCTGCAATCTGTATTCAGGAATTCATCCAAACAGTGTTTGTGAAATTACTACTGTTTGTTAGGCTTTGTCCAGAGGACTTTTTTGTATTAGTCATTTAAGCCTCATGATAACACTATTAACTTGTTATTACTCATTTTATATATGAGAGGAACAGAGGCTTAGAGAGATTAAGCAATTCACCCAAGATATGCAATAAGTGATGGCCTAAGACTGTGCTCTGAAATTTTCTAGCACACATGTAAGTCTCATGGCTATGATGGTCTCTCTCTCTTTCATTAATAATTGTCATTTTATCTTGACATACTATTGAGCTTTATCTTTATTAGTATTTTACAGACACCAGAAAAATAGTGTATCACATAATAGGTGAAACAACCATCTATTATTGTCCTAGTGGGAAGTCCCCATGAGAGGTGAACAATTCACACAGGTTAAACCTGCAGATAAAATCTCTGTGCTAATATTATTTAGAGGTGAAGGTTGATATAGATAATAACCTTTGGAAATAATTAAACATAATTGTACAAATGTCCCCTCATGACTTGTTATAACTATCTCACCATGAGATAGCATATGGTATTGCAAAGAAAGGTAGCAATAATTACTTTCCATATTTCAAGGATTTTTATTTTAAACTTCCCTGTTCAAGAAACCTAACCTTTTCTTCAGTCACCAGTCCAGTAAAATAGTCATAACATTTTGGGGGGAATGAAGGTATGAAACTCAAAGTTTAAATATCTTTATTGCCAATGTTATTTTTTAAAAAATACCCAAGAAACCTATGCTTAAGTATAAATTTATATAGATACAGATTATTCAAATAAAGAAATAACACTCATTACATAGAAGAAATTACTAACCCTTTGTTGGCTTTACACAGACTTTAAAAATGAGATAACACCATTTATTTTCATATATATGATATCATACATGTGTATCACATATATATCACATGTGTGCATGCATGCTTGTCTGTATGTATGTGTGTACATTGTCTCTGTTGTTACCAAAGATTGCATGCCAATAGGTTATTAACCAGGGCCATGTTGGTGACACCTAGACTATTTTGGTATCTCCAACAGTTCTGATTCATGTTTAGTTTACTAGCTTCACTAAGCCCCTCACATCCCTTTGTCAGTTTCATGAACATTTTAAGCCAATCACTGACATGAAGAGGAAGATTATGGTGATTGGCTTCAACTAAGAAATGTTTCTAGGAGGCTTCTACACATAATTTCCCCCACTCTCTTAAAATCTCTTTTATTTAATTATACATATATAAAGGCTGAGACTCAGAAGTAGTAAGCAACATGCTTAAGCCACAAAGCTTATCAATGACAAAGTCAAAAGCAAATACTCCCAAACTCTAGCTTTTAATTAGTGTTCTTTGCCTACTTCAAGATCTATCCATGGGGACAATCTGTGATGTCATTCTGTGCTGCCCTGTGGTAGGTGCTTAATAAGTACTGGTTAATCGCGATGATGAATGCTGTAAGCCCTGATTTTTTTATGGCATGGAGTTTAACATATTCTTTCCTATGAGAATATGTCCAGTGAGGGACATATCTTTGGGAAAGAAATTAATATGGGAGAAAAATATGTTTCTCTCTGCAGTTGTAAATACCAAATATTTCTCTAAATTATACCATATTTTTATTGCTTGAAGCGCCACATAATAGATTAGAAAGAAAGACAAGACCAGAAAGATAACCTACACTGGAATTTGGGCCAGGACAGGGTGAGATCTGCCCGAAGAAAATGATCCATTGTGTAAAAGCTCTGCTTCTCGATGGAAGTTTAAATCTGAGCCAGAACTAACTACTACCAGTAGTTGATGTTAGCAAAATTACTGGGACGTTGACAATTCAAATCATCCTCTACCACTACTGGATTTTCCTAGAGCATTTTTTAATGAAGGAAGGCTTCATGGAAGGAAAGACACCAACATATAATGAAAACCAGCTATGGCTATGTATTTCCAAATTGGCTGCTGTGTGGAATACTTCAGTAACTTAAGAAGTTGGAGTAAGGTACTGCCGTGTAGAGTAAGAAAAAAAATGATTAGAATTTCTGGACAATGACATTTCAAAACGTCACTCAATTAGGATAAAGCCTCTTACTTGTCAATTCTTAGTTATCTTGCCCATGAATTTTGCTGGATGTTTGGGGTCCTACTGGTTGAAGTGGGAAGGACAAAACTCCATGCGTTCTAGTAGAGATTGCCTGGCTAAGGGCTGAGACCTGGTTGTTGACATCAGAGGTTACACTGTGCATGGAGACATTGGAATGAGTTAGCAATAGCAGGGAGACCATGCTGAAAGTTTTAAGCATTCAGTTAAGGCCCTGGCAATGCCAAAGCTTTGGATTATGGTCCCTGTCCTAAAGTAGGTGTCATCATCGAAAACTAAGTTCTAAACCAAAATGGACTCACCCCATCAAAGAATAAAACCAAATCTCACAGAACCTAAAAGGATCTAACAGAAATCTAAATGCCTGACAGAACAAAATATAACACCTTTGAAGGAGACTGCATAACCAGACACCTTAGTGTATGTTGTCTGCAACCTTGAGCCCAAGTTCCAAAATTCAGTGACCCTTCAGGAGGATAAAAACAAAGGAAACAACCCTAAGTATACAGATTTCAACCTGCAGAAAATCAAAGAAAAACAGGAATCTTGAGTGGAGCCAAGAAGAAAATAGATTACATACTGAGAAAAAGTTATACATTTTATACCTGACCTCTCATTGGGAACAATGCTGGCTAGAAGACACAGAATAGCATCTTTGAACGAGTATAAGAAAAGCAAATGTGAAACAAGAATAATTCTACACCTGCACGGAAAAATACATTTTTAAAAAACAGGGTAAAATAAAGACAATTTCAAACTAATGAAAGTCTTTAAGAAACTCATACCATCAGGTTCCTTTTTTTAAACTACAAGAAATGTTAAAGGAGTTTCATTAAGATAAAGGAAAATAGGATTGAACAAATACTTGATTTTATAGGAAATAATGAAATAGATGAGAAAGTGTGAACACATGGATTTTTATGAAAGACTGTTTCACTTTATTAAAATTATTTTAATTTTTTTGAAAAGCAACTCCTAAAGCAAATATAATAGTATGGAATTTTGATTTTGACATTATATATATATATATATATATATATATATATATATAGTAAAATACATAACAGTGACACAAAGATGTGGGTAATACATGTAATTTTACTGTTTTAAGGTTCTTATGTTTTATATTAAATGGTACATTGCTAACTCTGTAGACTATGACCACTTAAGGATGTTTATTACAGTTGCTACAATAACTATAAAAATAATACAAAGAGGTATAGTTAAAAAGCCAATTGAGGCATTGAAATGAAAAATTAATACAAAAAGAAATGATAACCCAAAAGAAGTTAGTAAAGGAGAAACACAAAGACAGAAAAAAAGAAAAATTACTTAGGAACACAAATGAAACAAGAATGAACAACACCACTGAATTTCTAATCCTACATACTGATAAATATAAATGAACTAAACACTCCAATTTTTAGAAAGATATTTTCTGGCTGGATAAAAAGAAAGACTAAATTATGTGTACAAAGAGACAGATAACAAAGACATAAATGGGGCAAAAAAGGGTAAAAGATATACTATGCATATAATAAACACAATAAAACATTGCCTATATTAATATCAGGCAAAAAGGATTAATTTATCAGGAAGGCACAACAATGCTTAAAATGTTTACCACTTATAAAAGAACTGAAAAATATGAAGCAAATATTAATAGGATTAAAGAGAAGTAGATTAATCCACCAATGTGGTTGAGGATTTTAACATTTCTCTCGAAGTTATTCTATAGAACAGATTTGAACAACAGATTTGAACAGATCTGTCAGCCAATCTGGCCTGATCTACACTGATGGAGCCAGTAACTCAGATAATAAAATACTTTTCAAGCACACATAAAACAATTACCAAAATATATTTCAAGACAAAATAAGTTCTCAATACATTTTGAAAACTGAAATATCACATAGTAAGTTCTCTCACTGTAATAGAATTAGATTAGATATCAATACCAGTAAGGCACCTAGAAAATATCTTAGTATGAAATAAAGCAATGCATTTTACAATAACTGACAAGTCAAAGAAGAGATCATAAACATGTTAAAATACTTTAAAATCAGTGATAAAGAACATTTACCCACAAAATTTGTGCAATGCATAAAAGGAAATACATAGAAATGTATAGCTTTAAAGGCATATATTAGAAAATAATAGATATATTATGTGATTTACAGTTCCTCAAGTAACTAGAAGTAGAAGACAAAATTAAACACAAATTAAGTAGAAAGAGGGAAATAATAAAGATAGAGGCAGAAATCAATGAAGTAGAAAATTTTAAAAAATTAAAAGTTTTATAAATCAAAATCAGTTCCTATAAAAGTACTGATAAAATTGATAAATCTTTAGCTAGACTATACAATAAAAAAAAGAGAGGAGACAGAAATTGTCTATACCAGAAATGTAAGAGAGGACATTAACTCAGATCTCATAGAAATTATCAGTTTCACAGACAGCCTTGATGAAATGTGCTCTGTCCTTGAAACACACAAATTAACAAAACTGATCCAAGAAGTAGAAAATCTGAATACCATAAGCCTATGAACATCATAATTTATAATTACCCTGCTCCAGGAAAACTCTCTAGTCTCAGATGTTTTCAGTCTTAAATTCTACAAACCATTTATGTTAAACAATTTTATTTTGATTTTATATATATATTTTTAACATCTTTACTGGAGTATAATTGCTTTACAATGGTGTGTTAGTTTCTGCTTTATAACAAAGTGAATCAGTTATACATATACATATGTTCCCATATCTCTTCCCTCTGGCATCTCCCTCCCTCCCACCCTCTCTATCCCACCCCTCTAGGTGGTCACAAAGCACCGAGCTGATCTCCCTGTGCTATGTGGCTGCTTCCCACTAGCTATCTATTTTACGTTTGACAGTAATATATATGTCCATGCCACTCTCTCACTTTGTCACAGCTTACCCTTCCCGCTCCCCATATCCTCAAGTCCATTCTCTAGTAGGTCTGTGTCTTTATTCCCGTCTTACCCCTAAGTTCTTCATGACATTTTTTTTTCTTAGATTCCATACATATGTGTTAGCATACGGTATTTGCTTTTCTCTTTCTGACTTACTTCACTCTGTATGACAGACTCTAGGTCCATCCACCTCACTACAAATAACTCAATTTCATTTCTTTTTATGGCTGAGTAATATTCCATTGTATATATGTACCACATCTTCTTTACCCATTCATCCAATGATGGACACTTAGGTTGCTTCCATCTCCTGGCTATTGTAAATAGAGCTTCAATGAACATTTTGGCACATGACTCTTTTTGAATTATGGTTTTCTCAGGGTATATGCCCAGTAGTGGGATTACTGGGTCAACATCATTAATCATTAGAGAAATGCAAATCAAAACTACAATAAGATATCGTCTCACACCGGTCAGAATAGCCATCATGAAAAAATCTAGAAACAATAAATGCTGGAGAGGGTGTGGAGAAAAGGGAACACTCTTGCACTGCTGGTGGGAATGTGAATTGGTACAGCCACTATGGAGAACAGTATGGAGGTTCCTTAAGAAACTACAAATAAACAACAATTTTATATAAAATATTTCAGAAAATAGAGGAAGAAACCATCCCTGACCCATTTCATGACTCTAGAGTAATACTTTTGGTATCAATATTGGTACCAAAGCCTGACAATTACCAGAAAATAAAATGACAAAATAATTACTGTTATGAACATAGACTTAAAAATCCTTAACAAAATACTAACAAATTGATCCAAAAAGATATTGAAAAGGGGAATGCATCTTGAATAAGCAGGGTTCATTGCAGGAATACAAGTTTGTTTTAGTATTTAACAGTTAATATACTGCACCACAGTTATAAAATGAAAGAAAAAAAGAGCGAGGAGAGGATCATCACCATAAAGGCAGAAAAAGCATTTGACCAACTTCAACAGATGTTCATGATAAAAGCTGTAAGCAAATTAGAAGTAGAAGTAAATTTCCTCAAACTTATGAAGTATTACTTATAAAACCCTATAACTACGATCATACGTATGGGAGAAACCGTGACTATTTTCCTGCTAAGATTGGGAACCACAGAGAATGCTTACTTTCCCTATTTCTATTGTACATTATATGGCACAACATGCAAGGTCAATGTACAAAAGGCCTTTCTATATACTAGCAATGAGCAAATGGAAATTTTAAATATCAACATGAAAAAGCATTTATAAAAATTACAGCAAAAGAAATGCAAGACACTTGGCAGAAAATTACAAAATATTGCTAAGAAAAAACGAAGAACTAAGAGATATGACATGTTCACTCACTGGAAAAATCAATACCATCAAGATGTCTATTCACCTTATTTGATTTATAGATTCAATGTAATCTTGATCAAAATTTGAATAGTTTGTTGTTTCTATGGAACCAAGATCAATTTTTGGAGACTATTTGTCCATAAGGTATAGGCTTTTGTAAAACTCAGTTCTTCCTTGTTAAGTCTATCACAACCAACCGAATCATTTTCCCAAAGAAACTCATGCTTACATTAAGCATGCTTACATGCTACATGAATTAAACATTAAGCAGAAATAATGTTTTAAGCATCAATCACTTTCAAGGATCCTCTTTAAATCAAAAAGTCTCTGGAATTAATTGGAAATGAGAGTTAATGGTAGATTTCCCCCCCCCCCCCATATCAATCATCTAATCATCAAAAGGCCCTTTACTGGTAACTGATACAAACTAGTCATAAGTAGAAGAAGATTAATCTTTTATTTATATATTAAGATTTTTTTAAATTTATTTATTTATTTTTGGCTGTGTGCTGGTCTTTACTGCTGCACGCTGGCTTTCTCTAGTTGCGGCAGGCGAGGGCTACTCTTCATTGTGGTGCGCGGGTTTCTCATTGAGGTGGCTGCTCTTGCTGCGGAGCATGGGCTCTAGGCACACGGGCTTCAGTAGTTGTGATGCATGGGCTTCAGTAGTTGTGGTGCACGGGCTTTAGTTGCTCCTCAGCATGTGGGATCTTCCCAGACCAGGGCTCGAACCCGTGTACCCTGCATTGGCAGGCAGATCCTTAACCACTGTGCCACCAAGGAAGTCCCTACATTAAGGGCTTTAAAAATAACTTTAAACTCCATTATTTCAAGCCAACTGAAGTTCATTAATGTGTTTCTTCAACCATAATCCCTGCTCATTGAAGCCTATTTCATGCTAAACTTCTTAATTCTTTCCAAAGTAGGAGGATTTAATAATATGTTAACAAACTACCAAATATTTAAATTTTAGGGCAGTTGAATTACTGTGTTTTTCATTAGTTGAGTTGAAACGTGTGATGAATAGGAAAATCTTACCAGATACAACAAGAAACTGTGCCTAAACACTTAAATTTATGCACAGCCAGGAGAACAGAGATTGTGTAAAGCCAAGTTGGCAGGTATTTTGATTTTCTTTTTATCTTGAAAGTGAAACAAACACGCATTCATGAAGAAAAGATGAAGTCATTTCTTGTATACAGATTTCTCATCTTGCAGAGCCTTGCTGGAAAAGTTAGCCTCTGCACAGTCATTTAGACATTTATTTTACTTTACTTAACCTTGAACTTATTCCATTAGAGTCACAGAATCTAACAAAGTAACCTAAACAAATTTGCTGCAGACAAGTTTTTGACATGCAAAATGGATTTTTGTCTTGCCCTATCTAGGTCTTATGTTTCATTATTATTAAAAATGTCAGTAATATTTTGCCTGCTGGGAACACCAATTTCCTTCCATTTTTCAATCTTATTCAAAACCTCCTATTGAATATTTTACAAGTTGCAGGGGATCTTTGTTATTGCTTTTTAAAATTACAGTCTACAAAGCCTATGTTGGCATTTTGCTAAATAGTTTTTGCACATGTAGACTTGTCAAGCATTTATAGAAAAAATGAGAAAACTATTCTTGGATGATTCTAATCTTATACGTGACCTTCAGAATAAAAACTAATAAGGCTTCATCAAGGGAGCAGGCTGTGTTCCTCCATAGTTCACACACACACTCTGCTCATACGCTCCCCTTCCACTGTGTGCCACATAGTCCATCAAATACTTCAAATGCTATCAACCATCTCTCCTTCTGTCCTCCCCTCCTACACTGCCCCCATGTAACATTGAGAGATCTATTGATTAGGGTCATGTAAAAACAATTTATGTACTGAAAATTTCCTTTGTTTCATCCTCTTGGTTTACTATGAGTTTATACATTTTTACTGTACACCTTCAGAATGCTAAGATGGCCCTAAGAAATCTGAAATTTGTAGTTGGGAAAAATTAAGGGGGATTCAAAGGAAAAGATGAAACAAAGTATTTGTGAGAAGGAAGTGAGTAGAGGAACACCAAGATTTTAGAAATTTCTCTTTAAATATTTGGGGTTTGTACAATAATGTTATTAGAGTGTTGAAAAACATTAAATCAGGTAAGTATTAAACTATATGTGTATATATGTATATACACACCCATATTTATTTCTGTATCTGTCCACTTATTCATACATTTAAATCTATATACATATATATGTCCATATCTATATCTAGATATTCAAAAACACGTGTCCACACTAATACCTTCAATTTCATTCTGACACCATAGTACTTATTCTAGCTTCTGGCTTTCCACAATTTTGACTTTCTGACAAAAAGAGACTAACTCTTCCTTATTCACAATAGATTCACTTAAATGCTCAATTTTAAGTTACTTCAAGTCATTGCAGAATGACTAATGCATACTATTGTGGAAAATAAACCTAACGACTAGAGTCATTTAAAAAACACACACATTCTTTTTTTTTTTTTTGCCGGACACAGGCCTCTCACTGTTGTGGCCTCTCCCGTTGTGGAGCGCAGGCTCAGCGGCCATGGCTCATGGGCCCCGCCGCTCCGCGGCATGTGGGATCTTCCCGAACGGGGTCACGAACCCCTGTCCCCCGCATCGGCAGGCGGACTGTCAACCACTGCGCCACCAGGGAAGCCCACACACATTCTTTTTGTCTTTAGCCTGAGGACATATGAAGTACTGTGTTCAAGAATTATTGCCCATCCCTAACATGTTTATATTACTCATTTGAAATAGAGTTAGATTCATGTGTTTCTGTTCGTATTCCATTTCCCTCAAATTCTTCCTGTTTCTATTTATTATTTGCTTGTTCAAGCATGTGAAACAGAACATGGTTATAAAAGCCAAAGTTATTTTTTAAATGGGGTACTTAGAAGTGTCACCACCCAATTCCCTTCCATCTCAGTACTCTCCCTCCTTCCACTCCTCCATGTTCCCTTTTCCCCCACCCTTTCCATCCAGTTTCCCCACACCCTCATACAGAGCCAGTCTCATGAATTTCTTACTTGTCTTTCCTGTATTTCTTTTAGTACAAACAAGTGTGTTTGTGTATATGTGTGTGTGTATGCTTTTTATCCTTAATTTTACACAAAAGATAACATACATAGATATTCTTTTGCACTTTGCTTTTTGCAGTGAGAAATACATCCAGGGAATAACTCCTCATCAGTTCATCGAGACCCTCCTCCATTTTTATAAAGTACTCCTTTGGGTTTATATACTATAGTTTATCGAACTGTTCTCCTATATATGAACATTTAAGATGTTTTCACTATAGACAAACGATGCTGCAAAGACTGTGTGTGTGTGTGTTCACGCATGTGTGAGTGTGTGCGCGTGTGCATGTGTGTGTGTGTGTGTGTGTGTGTGTGTGTGTGTGTGTGTGTGTGTTTAGCATTGTTTGAGGTGTATTTTCAGGGTAAATTCCTGGAAGTAGAATCAATGGGTCAACAGGTAAATAC